>KB455265.1:157300-179464 GCA_000341325.1 Panagrellus redivivus | reverse complement strand
TTGCGTAGTAAAAAGAATACGCTCGGCGTAGTCTTTTTAATACGCATTTTTTTGTGTGTAGTCAACCCATCGGTAACCATGACAGTTCCATGGATGCATGGTGTTTTCGGCAGCTCTCGCGCTCCCGAGCCTCGACCACGAACTACATATACATGTATTGTGAAGCTTGCGGCTCTGGAATTGCTCTTGAGTGGCGGAGTCCACAGCTACCGCATCAAAGACGAGACAAAAAGCGCGTATTTGGTGACTTCTGTTCGAGTATGTTTGACTAGTTACTTGCAAGGTGGGAGGGTGAGTCGGCTTGTTCGCTCCCGACAGTGTCTTTGGCGGCGGCGATCGTGTCCTCCTTCCGTCTTGCTTGTAAATATGTCGAAAGCCCTTTGAGCCAAGGGGTTGGAGATGGGGAAGTGATTCACAGTAGCGGATAGTGTGAAGTTGGGGTTATGATGATCGCGTGTTTTGCGTTGATTTTGGGGTTTTTGCGTGAATATTTTGAAATGGACAGCATTGCAGTTTTCAGAAACCACCACAAATCACTATGGAATCCGAAGATTTGTTCACCAAAATATCAAAGTATGTTTCTATTTTCTAAGTTTTGTTAATTGAAGCTTTATATGAATTTGAAAAAGTGCCCTAATCATAAACTCCCCCTATCATAACCCAACCCATCCAAACTGTTGCAATCAGTACCCCGAAACCCCTTCCGCCAATAAGTCTGACCATAGATAGCCTAACAACAAGTTTCATGACGTCGTTCAAACGTCCTCTAATAGTCAGGATTGCATCGTCCCCCCTTGCGCATCACCCCAGACCCCCTTCTGGAACAAGAAATTCCACGCACAATCGCATGGCCGTCGACTGCCAAACTCGTTTTTTCTGCCACCCACACCAGCCGCAGACGCCCGACGATGTCCCTGTGGTCGATCGCCACTTTGCTGTTTCCTGAAGATGCACTCGGATCCGAATTTAGGGACGCGTGCTCTCATGTCTCATCAAACGGATGTTTATAGCGTGATAGCGTGGTTTATGTTACATCTTTATTGGCTTTTTGGAACCAGCGAAAACCCGAAAAGTTTCAGTTTTTAAATTTTAATTTAATTTTTTTGTCTGATTTTGCGATCAACATCGTACCAGTTTTTATTATGCAATTTTTACTAATTTAAAATGAGCATATTGATAATCTGTTTACTTTCCGTACATTTATTACCGTCAGTTTAAAAACTAAGTACCAATCAACTTTGTAAAAACATGTTATTAGTCAAATCCCCCTATGACGAAGCTTTAGGTTCCGGGATGCTTCGACCACGTGGGATTGTTGAAAGAGGAAACATTATGTTGCTCAGATAGACACATCCGTCAGCTGACGGCCATATTGTGGTCAGAAACACGTGGGGTTGGGCATAGGCGTCGGGAAAGTTTGGCTCATGTCCGGTTTGACTCGGTTTTGAATTGTTTTTTGTTGGTTTTTACAAATTTCATTCATTGTGGGCCAAACAGTTTATTCATTAAATTAAAACTAATCGCAATCCAAAATCAAATAGCATTTGTTAAGCTTGGCTCATAACAGTCATCCCCAAACCGATCGAAAGTAATGCCTCCGATCGATGTTAGCCTATCCAATGTGTCTGTACAACCGGTTTCTGTCACCTCTAGCCTTTCCCTCCTGGCCCCGCACATCTGCCCTGCTTCAACGGATTGGAAAAAAAAACACGTGGGGATAAACAGGGGTTAGAAATGAAAGTATGTCATTTCGATGCGGTCAAGCTTATACAGTTTTATTGATTTCGATGATACGGCCTTTAAACTTTCTTTTTTATCCTTAATGTCTTAGTTTTTTCGGCAGAAATCATCAACAGTTTATATCAATTCCAGAGTCATGTCTCCCTGGTTCGAGTACGAATCCGGTCATGCTTGGTGTGAATCCGCGTACAAGTATCAAACGTTGACTTTTGTCGCTGAGTTCGCGAATACCCTCACAAACCTGCCGATCATCGTGCTTCCGCTCGTGAATGTCGCCATTCTGTGGAGGTATATCAAGGAGGTTAATTGGCACATCATCCTGCCCCATTTGCTGCTCACATTCAACGGTCTCGCGTCCACGTACTATCACGCCACATTGAATCTGTTCGGGCAACTCGTCGATGAATTGAGTCTGGTCTGGCTGATCAACATGTGTCTCGTCGTGTATATGCCTGTTATGAAGTGGTATCCGCAGCATTTGAAGACGCACATGTGAGTGTTTTAAGAAGTTTCAAAGTTCGAGAAAGACATTCAGTTTACTTTTACGCATTGTCATAGCAACTAACTAAACTAACGGTTTGGCAACTGAAAGTTTAAAACAAAAATTTTAGCAATCAAATCCGATGGGGAATCGTTGGCCTTACTGTGGCCGTAAGTGGACTGTGCTTTATCAAACCTAATTTGAATGCGTTGGCACTGATGACCTACTCTGTACCGAGTGTTTTTGTTATCTATTATGAAGGTTCAAAGTGAGTTTAAACCCCTTGAGTTCAGTTTAAAGTCTTAAAAAACTAAAAAGTAATGTTGACTTGACATACCACTTTTACCATTTAAAGACGCACAATCAGTTTTTTAAATCAATGATAGTTGAAGCTGATTCACGCTTGACGGCCCAAAAACATATCCCAGTTTAACCCCCTAATTCCAGAGCCGGTATGCCAGCCGCCTGGTCCACAACCTGGAAAATCTTCGTCCTGTGGGCAGTCGCCACGACTTGCTGGTTCTCCGATCGCTTGCTTTGTGACGTGTGGCTCTACCTTGGCATCCCCTATCTCCACGCCATCTTCCACTTGATCTCATCGGTCGCCGGATACCACGTCTTTGTCATGTTTTCGCTTGTCGACATCAAGCGTCGCGAAGCTGAACACAAATTCACCCCCGTTGTCAAGCATTTCCCGGTTGATCGCTCAGAATGGTACACAGTGCCGTACATCACCCTTGTCGATCGGTCCCAGGCCCATGCCGAGTGATTATTACCACACTTATCTTCCAAATGGCTGGCTTTCTATTATCAAAGTCATGCAGCTACAGGCCTTTCAATCGAAAACAAAGAACCTTAATTAAGTCCAAACATTCAGTGAAGAAAAACCCCTTCAATGTTGTGAAAAGTGCATTTTATGATTTTAATAAAGACATTTTTTTCTAAATAAAGACAGTTTATTCGATGATTCAACAAAGGCAAATGTACACTATTAAAAGCAAATTGCTGGGTTCATAAATTTTGAGTCGAAAATAAAATCAACAGTCGAAGCTGTATAAATTTAAAGTCCGAAAAGCGCATCTTTGATATTATAATAGTAATTGCCTGTACATGAAATTAAGTCGGTATAATTGTAAATGTTAGCCTTGGATCACGTCCCGATTGCTGAAGCGTTGGATCTTGGCGTAATCCTGAAAAATGGGCGATTTGGTCCCACAACGAAAATGCAAATACGGTAGATTTACCTTGGGTGTCGTCGTGCACCGATGAGAAACACCCTTGGGGATGATGATGAGGTCGCCACGTTCGACGAGGATCCGAATCCACTCAGAATCCTCATACTCGATGTCATAGTACATGGCGCCATCGGTCACCATGACGACCTGTTCGTCATCGAGGGTGACGGGTTCGTAGAGATCGTCGAGTTTGGCATTGAGATTGGGTATAGTCTCGGAATCGAGGACGACAATCTCGGCCGGAACCTTGTTGCGTTCGGTGCGGATGCACGTGAGACGCTTCTTCATGGCTACGGTGTTGTCGATGTCGACCTAATAAGGAAGGATGTGTAATGAGGTACGGTTGAGGGGGTCCCGGGGATGGTTGGAAGGTTGAAAATGGGTTCAAACCTTGAAGTATGTGACACCCGTGACGCTTTGCAGGGTGTCGATGCCGATCACCTTGGGCGGAAACACGTGATGTGGCATGCGACGATCACCGCAGGGATAGGGTTCCATGTACCAGATCTGCATGGTTCTCAGACGATTTCGAAAACTTATCTAAACTAAAAAAAACTATACATACAGGCCCGTTTGCTCAGTTTTATATACACGCTATAGCTCCGCCCCTTGCCTCAGGCATTGAAGCTTGGAACCACGTTTTTTGAGGGTGTCACAACAATAACAACCGCGATGCCTCTATATATGGTAAAGAAGACCATGCCAGCAACACAACAAACGTTGAATACCTTTATCGCCGCCGCCTTTAATGTTATTAAAAGAGGACATGTGAGGGTGAAGTTTGACGAAGCGCAAAGTCGGAGACAGACGCCCCCGCCTCAAAGGCAAATGATAGGCATCACTTAGTCGCCACTGTTTTTGAGCGCTTCCTCAGGCGGTCGTGACAAAGATGGAGCGAGGACTCACTCGTAAACAGGGCAATGATGGAATGAGGCAAATGATCAGATATGAAGGAAGAAGGCATAAAGTGTGAGAGGGGCGGGGTTTGGGGATTCTAGTTGATTGGGGGTGTTTTTTTTGGCTACCACTGATTTGTTAGACAGGCACGCAGTTTTACATTGAGAAAGTTTGGCAAATATCACTAAATTGTGTTTGAACAAGTGCGTTACGAATCTTTATCAGTTTAAAAAGTATTAAAAAACAAATATTGACACGACAACCGTGATCATTTTGACCACAGGACCAATTGCTCAAAAGTATTTCCATGTTAAAGCGTAGCAGTTTTTTTATATCCCACAAATGTGCCTACCCGATTAAATCCCTCAGTTTAAAACCCCATCAATGTTTTGAAGCGAACGAACGCCAAAAACTATTCAAACGTAAATATACAAAAAGAAATTCACCCCCACCTTACACACGGGTCTCCGGCCCCATGCAAAAACCGCCAAAAAGTGCGTACACTCACGGTTGAAAAAAGTAAATCCGAAGAAAACACATGAACATATTGGAGCCCTTCGCCTGAAGTCGGCACGGCAACTACACTCTTGAAAAAAAATTTGGGCATTCGGTAGAGAATGTAGATGAGTATTCCTGAGTTTAATGTCATTTGCTTGACTTTGGCATTCTATACAACTGTTCAATCCCAAAAAACGGTAAATTTGAGCCGAAAATGACAGTGGAGCCCTTCGCCTGAGAGTGACACGGCACCTACAGCCTTCTCTCAAAACAGAGGCTTACTGTAGGGTATCTAGATGAGTATTCCTGAGTTTGATGTCATTTGGTTGACTTTGGCATTTTATATGTATTTTAAACCCCAGAAACCCAAAAATTTAAGGTGAAAGTAATAATGGAGCCTTTCGCCTGAGGTCGGCACGGCACCTACAACTTTGAAAAAAATCAGAGAGGTGCCAACAAAGGTCTAGATGAGTATTCCTGAGTTTGAAGGCAATTCGTTAACTTTTAAAGTTTTGGCAAGCAAAAAACTGCCACTTTTTGTTGAAAAAACTCAAGTTCACCCGATTTCGCGCGTGCGAGAAGCATGCAAATTTTTGGTGACGGACAAACGGAATTTTGGTGGTCGCCGGCGACCCGTGTACAAAGCCCTTGCCGATCGGGTCAGAGGCCAGCCAATTGTGCATGCATTGGTCGGTCAATAAGGTCATTTTTTGCATGACTGTATTTGAATTTATGTATGCCGCCGCAGGACAAAGGGATCCGATCCAAATCTATATGCTGTTGTAAAGCTCGCGAGCGGAAAAGAACGAGAACATGAGCGTGACATTGAGCGGGGTTCGTTTTTTTTACGGCGAGATGGGTTCAATGTTGCGTTTTTCGATTTTGTCGAGTTTACAGTAGATTAGAGGTAGGGAAATTGGGTTACTGTGACTAAATATTTGACAATTTTGTACAGTTTTTTGATTTGAAAAAGTAAAAAAGCAGCCAAAAACGCATCCTTCCGATGATCACGAAAAAATAAAAGTGGTTGTTATTGCCACCGGAGATGGATGAATGTGTTTCGCTGTAGGGCAGGGCTGGCAAGACCACAACCATGTCGTCGATGTTGTAGGCTGGCTGCAGGGGCGTTCGGAATAATGGCTCTGGACCGGATTTGACGGATTTCGGCGCAACAGCGAAACCACTTCAATCCACAGGGGCGCGGATGTTGGAATGTTTTTGGCGAATTGTTTGTAATCGTCAGTTTTTTTTTGTTCAAAATTTCAAACACCTGCAACAACCTTAGAAAGTGGCGCGATCACAAATCGCTTAGATCTTCAGCGGCTGATAAGGCATAGAAGGACGATTTGAAAGGTCGGAAGTTCACGTATTGTAGTTTTAGGCCAGCAAATAGGGGACCTTGAGCACAAACGACTTACAAATGAATTCAGTTGATGTTGTTTTTGACTTTTTAAACTTATAAAGTGCAGTGCGCCTTTGAAGTGAAGATTAGCAAGTCAACGAAAGGTTTTTGAGCAGTTTTAAACATTGTGGGTCAATCGCTTTTTATGAGCTCATGTCCATGCGAACGTAAGCTCAGTTTATAAATTTAAAAAAATCCTTCAATCTTTCAAAATTCCTCAAAATGGTAGTCAAAAAACAAATCCAAAGATCGTCCCCGCCAGCTCATCCGCTTCCTCTTATCGCCGCAATGTCAAGATCTATTAGCTGATCTTAGAAAAACACCGTAATCCCAAATCTTGAAACAAACTTCCTTCCTTGTTTTTTTTAGTTCCAGCACTTCCTCATCAACGATAACTCAAAACTTCCTCACACAACAATCTTTGTAGGGAGAAAGAAGCATTCCTCGCGCGTTGATTCCAATTCCAGTCTTTGAGCTTCGAGCATCTTCTTCTTTTCCCACGTCTATGTATGGCTGGAAATAGACAAGTGCATGGAACCTTGTTTTGCGCATGCACGACGAGGTTGAGGGAAGAAAGGAAACAAGGTTCCGGTGGTCCTCTAAAACGCAGCTGCAGATGCGCGAAACAATGTAATGCTTATCAGCTATAAAGATCATAGTAAAGTAAAGAACTAAGGAAGGTATCAGAGGGAAGTGACAGGGGTAGTATGGAGTTAGATTGGAGAAAGTTCTGGAAGTTATTGAAATGTGAGAAACAACTTCAGTGCTTCAGTTTTAAGCTTTAAATATAGTTTAACTAAGAGCGGCCCATAATTTAATTACCAAAAATCGCTCTAAAAATGCCGTAAAGTAGGCTAAAATGATTCGTAGCCCCGATTAGCCCATTAATTTTCCAGAAAAACAAAAGATGACCAATTTCGATTTATAATTTACACTCGTCATAAATAAGATTACAGATTTTTAACTTAATTTGGCGTTAACACAGATCAGAAACTCAACCACGCGAAGATCCAACTCCCAAAAAGGCTTAATCAAAGCTTTAACACGAATCAGTGCACATGCAAAGAAGATAGAAGTGATACGACATCCGTTGACATCAGTTTATTTCTCAGCAGGACCGAGCAACCGCTCACTAAAGCCGTGAAGCAACTGGACGCCGCGGACTTCAGTCTCGAGGAGTGGCAGCTTCGTGATGTGGAAGTCGCCGTCGTATAGGTCGTCGATCTGAAAAGTGGGAGAATTGTCTTGTGTTTGAACTAGTTAGACGCTTTGCTTTCGCGCTTCAGCAAGACAAAGCAATGCATCCGCCAGCGGGAAAAACGTATAAATTATAGCTGGGGATTACGTGCGACGGATGCGGGGGATGCGGATACGTACGTGCGCGTGGTCGGACAAAAGTTAAAGTTGAACCGACAAAAAAAGGGAAAACAAGTGATTGAACAACCTGTTTTAGGATGAGAGGGATCTTTCTAGATTTGGGCACAGAATACAAAGATAAAGGTGAAACTAACCTGGGAAAGGTACTTGGATTGGATCTTGAAGCGGGCATTACACTTTTTACAGTCGACATTTCCGTCGGGATTACGGTCAGGGAAGAGGAGCTGGTTGACGATGATGTTCCGGGTGTCGATGTCCTAAAGATCAGTTATACGATGAACCCAGTTTAAAAAAACAACCAACCTGCTTGATCAAAGCCTGGATCAGCCGCTCCGTCTCATACATACTCAAAAATTCAGCGATACAAACGCACACAAATGTCGTCATTTCCGGATTCTTGAATTGGGCATTGATCTGACGTACCACATCCAGGGTCTCGTGCATCTTGGCCGTCATTTCGCCGAGATCGCCGCCCATTCCGAGCATGCCACCGAATTGCTTCAACATTGGCATGAATTGGCCTTCCATCTGCAGAATCTTGCCAAGCGTGTTCTCCAACACGTCAGGGAAGCTCAGAAGTCTCAATGTATGCCCAGTCGGCGCGGTATCGAACACGACAACATCAAAATCCATGGATTGGACGAGTTTGATCATACTTGCGAAGGATGCGGCTTCATCCATGCCGGGAAGGCCACCGGCGAATTGCTGAATCATCGCTTTTCCGACGGATAGCGGGTCCTTGTCATTCGGGTCCAGCGCTGCGACGTTTTCACCGCCGATGGCGCTGTCTACTTCCTGAAAACATGTTATTAATAACATTTAGCACGATGACAACAGTTTAAAATATATATTTTACCATGGCAAAAAGGTTAGTAAAGCCATTGACGACACTGGGCTCTTTCGTGAACTTCTGGTTGAACGCATCACTAATATTGTGGGCCGGATCGGTCGAGATGATGAGGACACGGTTTCGAGTCTTGGCGAGTTGGATGGCGAGCGAACAACTGAAAACAACGATCATAATTTCAGCGGTTTTAGAAAAGCTTACAAACCTGCAGGTAGTCTTGCCGACGCCGCCCTTTCCGCCGACGAACACCCATTTTAGTGTTTTCTGATCGATGACATTCCGTAAGTTGGAGGGTAAAGAGTCTTCGACGGACATTTCGAGGGATAGATGAGCGGGATTCGTCGAAGGAAAAGTCGAGAAAATCGGAGGAGAGGGTGGTGACGAGAACCGACGCAAAGCACTGGCCACGAAATTGGATGATGGAAATTTCGTTACGAAATGGCGGTTGGTCACACTTTGCCAAGAGTCTGTTTTGCTAATTCGGGACGGTTGTGAAAGTGCTCTGCAAAATCGTTCTTCGACGGCAATTTTCGTCTATTTCTTGCATTTTTCGAGGTCTCTTCGTGGTATCTAGTCTTTCTGCGAGTTCCTGGCTGTCATGTGACTATAGTTCTGCTCTTTCCAGCAGTGAAAATATATATTTTCGGGCTGAAAAATAGTTTTGACCATTCAATCGATTTCTTTCCTGACAACTAGCCAGATCCACGTCCTTCTGTCGTACCATTTCCGCCCATTATCCATCACATTCCTGCGCAATCCACCCACAAACAGTCTCACCGTCTCCACGTACACTTTGCATCGATCCTTTTCGCGCTGAAACCCGCAAACCTTCAGCTTGCTCCACTTGAGGAAGCAAGCTTATCCCTCGCGCCGTTGTCGATCAATGTGCCCTGCGCACCTTCCGATTGCTAAGCTAACCCCTTGCCCACCTCCTTCCGTCCCCAGTTAGGTATAAATAACCTAACCCTTTCTGCATTTTCTCGTATCCCGGTCAGTTTTCCACTTGCGTCGTGGTCGTGCTGTGGTGTCCTCTGTTGTCCCATCCAAAGCCTTTAGTTTTTATCCCCTTCCCTTTCCACCCTCGTGTTCCATACTTTCAACCTTCATTCTATTTCTTTTTCTTGGTTGTGAACGGTCGTGTTTCGTTTTTCTCTGAAAATATTTGCCAGTTCTTCTATTCCTATATTCTTGCAGAGCTCCAACCGAAATTCCAACCCAAAACTCTCTCAAACATGTCGGACAGCAGTGACGTAGATATCAGCGATGTTGAGGTTAGTTTTCCCTTGAAAAGCATATATAAAAACACCGTAACGTGGCAATTTTAGGATTCTCCCGTCGTCACAAAGACCGAACAACTCAGCGAAGAAAGCGACAATGAAATAATGTTAAATAAGAAAAAGAAGCGCAAGGTCCAGTCGTCCGATGAAGACGACGACGATGAAGACGACTCGGACGACGACGACGATGAGGAGGATTCTGAGGAGGAAGAGCGTCCGAAGAAGCGTGGAAAGCGGCAGCCACGGAAGCGGGTATGTTTCTTGCTGTGAAAAATTCGCTTCAGTTTTAAAAATCTCTCTTTCAGCGCCGTCTCGTCAACGATTTCATCAATGACGACGTCGAAGTCGACGATGATGATGATGAAGAGGAATACATCGACGACCAGGAGGATTTCGGCATCGACCCGAAGGAGCGTGAAGAAGCCGAGAAAACGTTGAAGGAACAAGAACGCCAACGCATCCAGAAGAACAAATTCGCTGAAATGTCTGAAGAGCAGATGGAAGAATACTTCCGTCTTCGCCACGAAGAAGGCTCAGGCCCATTGAAGGGCGTCGGCGATGAGTACTATGACTCCATTGCTCAGAATGGCCTGCTTCCGGATGCCCGATCGCCGAATCTGTACATTGTCCGATGCCGCATGGGCGAAGAACAGCTCGTGTGTCTTCAACTCGTCAAGAAGTACATGGCTTACAGCAGACAGGAGGAACCCTTGGAGATTCTCAGCGTTGTTGTTAAAGATGGCATCAAGGGGTTGATCTACATTGAAGCCTACAAGACTCCCCATGTTCTGAAGGCGATTGAAGGAATCTCGACGCTGAATGGCTACAACATCAAAATGGTCCCTCGTAATGAAATGGTGGATACCCTGAAGGTTGTCCGTGATATCCCGACTCTTCGCGTCAATTCCTACTGCCGAGTGAAGCGGACCATGTTCAAGGACGACTTGGCCCAAGTTGATGAAGTCGATCTTGCCCGGAATGAGGTCTGTCTCAAGCTGATTCCCCGAATTGACTACACAAAACTCCGTGGAGCGCTTCGTGGCCAAGAAAGCGACCGTGGCATCACTCGACGGAAGGGCCGTGCCCCGCTTGGGCTTTTCAATGCTGATAAGATTCGATCCATCGGCGGTGAATTCACAAAGGACGGTGATTTCACTGTTTTTGAAGGCAATCGGTACCGGAATGGATTCTTGTACAAGTATTTCAATATTGATCATGTCGTAAGTTGTTTTTAAGGCCTTTAAACTCAATTTCACCAGTTTATTCCAGACCGTCGATGGCATCAAGCCCACCATCTCCGAGCTCGAAATGTTCAATGAAGGCGGCAATGAATTCCAAGGAGAACTCGCCATCGGAAAGGACTTTGCCAAATTCCATTCCTTTGCCCCTGGCGATGTCGTTGAAGTCACAGAAGGTGAATTGGTCAACCTCCAAGGCAAGATTGAAACCATCGATGGCGAGCTTGCCTACATGCGTGCCGATAGCACCGAGATTCCTGGCCTGTTGACCGTCAATTTGCGTGAAATCCGTAAATTCTTCAAAGTCGGCGACCACGTTCTCGTCATTGGCGGTGGATTCAAGGGCGACACTGGTCTTGTTGTTCGTGTCGAGGAGAATCTGATCATCATTATCAGCGATATCAACAACGAAGAAGTGCGCGTCCTTCCACGTGATTTGCGCCTCTCCCCACACGTCGCTACCGGTGTAGATTCGCTCGGGCGGTACCAAATCCATGATTTGGTCATGATCGACAAGGACACCTTTGGTTTGATCATCAGTGTGCATGCTGAGATGCTTTCGGTCCTGAATCAGCACGGAAACATGGTCAATTTGAAGTCGAGTCAGATTCTGCGCAAGATGGACAACAAATTTGGACGATCTATGGATGCGAATAAGCATTATGTTTCGAATGGAAGTCAGGTTAAGATTATCGATTTGGTAAGTTCTGAATTGATTTGTAGTTACAGTTTAAAGTATCTCTTTCCTTCCAGAACAAGGAAGCCGAAGTCATCCAAATCTACCGTGGCGCTGCCTTCCTCCATTGCCGTAGCCATCGTGACAACGGCGGCATTCTTCTTCGTCCGGCTCGACAGATCGCGCTCATCGGCAGTACGGCGACTGCTACGGCTCAAGTTCCGAGCGCCACCGACTTCAAGGTACCCCAATCGCCTCGTCATGCGATGGCCTCCCCGCAGATCTCGTCCAACGAAAGCAACTTTGGTGGAGCCAAATCCGATGGAGGCAAAACACCCTTCGGTGGCGATCGTAATGAGCGTGGCGGTATGGGAGGCCGTGGTGGACGTGGAGGCGGATTCGGAGGTCGTGGCGGTGGATTCGGCCCACGTCGTGACACTTCAATCATAGGAAAGAATGTCCGAATCAAGGCTGGCCCATTGAAGGCGCATTACGGTATCGTCAAGGACGCGACTGAAACGACCTGCAATGTTGAACTCCACACCAATTGCAAGACGATTCAAGTCGATCGAAGCCGTCTGGAGATTGTTGCCGGTTCTGCTGGCGTTGGTGGTGACAACTATCGCGAGCTGGCGCGTACCCCGCATTATGGATCGAAGACTCCCGCGTACGGCACTCAAACACCGATGTATGGTACCCAGACGCCGATGCACGATGGATTCGGTGGCCGGACCCCGCATTACGGTGCTCAAACGCCTGGCTACGATGGAGGCCGAACGCCGAGCCATTCGACTGCTTGGGATCCGTCTGCCCTGGCTACGCCGGCGCATACTTCCTTCGGGCGTGATAACGACGACGATGACCACTTCGGCGGTGACAGCTACATGGTACCGACGCCAGCAGCTGCCCAGCTTGAAGATAACCGCGACGATTTCTACGAATCGGCGCCCATGTCGGTAAACCCCTTCAACAACTACAATGACGAACCGGCGCAACCTGTTTTTAACGGAGATATCCGTAAGTTACTCGTTTAAGTTGTTAAATGCAAATTAATTATCATTTTGTGCCCTGAGCAACAGTTTTTTATATGTTACTAGACTAATACCCCCTCCATTTCAGCCGACCGCCAGCTCCTCACCGGCCAATGGATCCAGATCGACTTCAAGGTCGTTCTCCGTCAAAACTCGGCCCATCAAGATTTACATGGTCGCACGCTTGAAGTCGTCACTGTGCAGAAGAGCTCCGGTCGCGTTACACTTCATTGCAATGGTCAGAAGATCGACGTCGGCATGGAAGAAGTTCTGCCGGCTTACCCGACCGCGAAAGACATTGAGGCCTACGTGCAGGTCATCTATGATGGAAAGTCGTTTGTCGTCGGTGATCAAACGGTTTTGGAGAGCGTCGATGGAGACATTGGCACCCTGGACAACGGGAAGAAGGTTGCTTTGAAGTATTGTTGTTTGGTGAACTGATTTTTGAGTTTTGTTGGAATAACATTTGTAGTAACGTTTTGCTTTTTTATTTATTTTTTGCAGCATGGTTGAAAATAAACTTTTCAAAACAAAATTTGTTAAAACAAAGAAAAGAGATTGATTCTCAGTTTATTATAGTCTACAATGCTAAACTCAACATTAAAATATAGGTCCTAGTCAAAACAAAAAAACAACAACTATCAGTCCTTTTTGGTGTACTGCTCCGGAGCCTCGATGACCTTGCTCAAATCCTTCAATGAAACATTCTGTGATCCTCGTTTGGCGGCCTTTGGCATGAGCGGACCCGGGCGCCATCCGATGAAGCTCACAATTTGGAAGGTGGCTGGATACTTGTCGAAATCTGGGCCCGGGGAATACATTGCCTTGTAGATGGCATCGGCGGCGATCAGGACGTCTCTCCGAAGATTTGCTGAGCGTCGGATGGATGCATTGGACTCGCCCATGAGCTGCAGGTCATACAACAAGGCGAACATGTTGGGGTAGCCGATTTCGATCTCATCCGAATCCAGTGTGATCATGTCGAACCCGGCGCGATGCATCAATGACCCGATATCTTGAGCCTGCACGAAGGGGCTGATGTGGATGCCGAATCCGCCGAGTCGTTCGGCTTCTGCGAGTTGGAGGGCGACACGGAGCTGATAAAGCGTGTCACCGGCGAGGACGGCACCGATGAGGGCGCCATCTGGAGTCAAAAGGCGAAGGCAGGTGGCGAACCAGCCTGGGAGATCGTTGATCCAGTGAGCGGCGAGGGAAGAGACGACCAAATCGGCGCATCCATCCCGATACGGGGGCACAGCTTCATCGGCGATGACCCTCGAAGTCGGGCATTCAGAATCTGGAGCACCCTTGCTTCGTCGAACAAGCCCCTCCGACATGTCACATTGCAACAATATGCCAACATTCTCTTTGATTAGATGGGGTCCAATATGGCCAGCTCCACAGCCGAGATCAATGACAACATCGTTGAATTTCGTCAAATCGAAGACCTTATCAGCGACACGGTAACCAATTTCATCCTTGACGTATTGAGCGAGGTCGAAGTCCGGTTGTGCCGCGGCCCAATCACGTTGGTGGCGTTTCGTTTGGCGATCAAATACCTGCAAACACCATATCAATACAGTTTACAAAAAATGAATCAAACAAACCAGGTTGGACGGATTTGTCGAAGCCCATCGACATCGGCACACAGCTGACGTTTGTGGTCGTAGTCTTGTGCAAATTTTTCTCAGAAGCATCTAAATTGTCAAATACCGAAAATGCTTCAGTTTTATCATAATCCAAATTCAGTATCTCGAGCAATAAAGCTACTCCATCAGCGACAAACCGATACAAAATGGCACGAAGGTTATTTATTCCAGGTTAAAAATTACCAAATAAATCTCTTTGGGTCCAATAAGACAATACATAAATTATCAATAAATAAACTTTTCAAGTTTTAAAAATTTTCAAAACATTTGCACAAATTTTCAAGGCACGGACCAGATTACGGTAATACAGTAGGATTGCACGATTAGCATGACTGTCTTTTACGGTCTATTTGGCGTCCTCAGTTTCCTCAAGGATAGCCCGGAATGCGAATACAATCACTAAGCTGTGGATAATGTTCAGCAGGGTCGAGGAGACGACCGTCGACGGATAGACGTTCCAGCAGTATTCAAGAACGACGACAAGGGCGATTCTGAAAGTTAATTGTGATTTAAAGGACTTTAAGAATCGCAGTTTACCTCGTAATAAGACCAATAACATAGCTAATAGTTTGCTTTTCGCATTTAAGCTTCATGCTGAACAGGATGTATGGAACCGTGTGGAAGTACCAGCAGTAGAATTGGTAGTGCAGGGAGCGCGAGCAGGCGACACCGATGAAGTTGGACACGAATAAGCCGATGATAATCTCTACAAAACAATAAAAAAGGGTCGGAGAACATTTCTCCAGTTTTTTACTATCTTCTTACCGTGTTTGGTGAAGCGCATCGTGATGCCATCCAAGAAAATGTTGTTTTTCGAGTACTTCTCCGTGATACGTCTGCAAATGACCACTAAAAACCACAAAGACAATCAATAAAACTCACTTAAGCAAAATCATAAACACAAAATACGTCAACAACCCGCAATGAAGAACCAGCAAGCAAAAATGGAATGTACGATTGGCAAAGAGCCATTCTGGAAGGCATCGCCAGTTTACAGTCCATGTGTAGAGGAATTCTCGCTTGAAGTTGAAGGCTTTTGTGAGGTAATCATACGGGAAGGCAGTCAAAAACGGCAAAGCCAATTCAATTTGGACAATTCCGGCAGCTACGCCCGCGATAAACGTGACGAGGGTGCCGAAACTGAGCCACATGACCATGTAGAAGACGGGCGCGAAGAGAAGGATGTTCATCTTGACGCTGATGCCGAAGCTGAATAGACAGGATGCGATATAGGTTCGGTAGGGATGGGTTATGGCGTTTGCGTTGACCAGGAAGGCGATGGCGAGGTAGCACAGCAACATCGCGATGCCATCATTAAAAAGGCGGAGCATGTAGATGGAATGGACTCGGTAGGAGACGCAGGTGACAAGGACGTTGACGATCGGTGGCATTCGCTTTGATTGGGCATAGATGTAGAAGACGGTGGCTTGGTTAAGGAGGTAGATGGCGACGAAAATGAGCTGTCCGAGGTAGATGTTCTTGCCGGCATTGGTGAGATGGTAGAAGAAGCTGAAAATTCGAACATGACCGGCCGGGTAGACGATGGGACCCGTGTCGCCTTTGATCTCGGAGTAGTTGTATTGGCCCTTGTGGAAGAGGTCAACTTGTTGCATGTAGGTGGACCAGTCAATCTCCGTATCTAAAGCTCTAGTCAGATTCAGATTTAGTATTTAAGCTTCACCAAAACTCACAAGGAACCCGATGCACTATCAGCAGCGACAGCAACAAATCCACAAACAGTACGACGGCGGCGACCACAAAATGGGCCGTCAAATCAGTCGGATCAACGACAGCCTTGGCAGCTCGCCACACCAAAGAATCCGACTCCGCAGGCTTCTTGGCCTTTTTCGGGACCAGTGGCGCTTCATAGACTTCGGCTGCGGGTTCCTGAGCACCAACCGCCGCGGCGGTGCCCCGGGACCTGCCATGACGCTGACGAGCCATGATCCTGAATCAAATTGACAGTAACAGCCAATAGTAGCAGTTTACAAAAAATCAAATATTGCGATTGGTCACAACCAGCATATCTCACAGAGCACCAGTTTTTAGCCAAAATTAAACTTTATACACCACAAAATCAAAAATCAATGCAAATAATTAACGACGGTAGCGGTAACGCTTGAAAGAAAACCAAAGTTGAAAAACGCCATCCTTGAACTGATTACGGAATCCGTGCTTGTGGTTGATTTCCCATTCACGGTTGACAATTTTGAAGGCAATATCCTCGTAGGGTGGGCCGGCCGTGAAGCGTAGAATGGCGAAATCGTCGTCTTCGCATGCGGTGAGGGTGTATTTGGGTGTTTTCGTAATGTCGAGGAGATCGGGGTAGAAGATCTGTAAATTAACAGTTTAGAAAAGGCTCAAAATGTATGCGAAACTTACGTAAAAGCGATATCCTTGAACAATCTTCGGCGGCGGATTATCGAGATCATAATGGGTCTGGTTGTACTTGTTCCAGTCGAAGCCAGTGTGGACGCGATTGAAATACCTCGGCTTTCGGGGGCGGTACTTGTCAGCCCAGAGATATGTCTGCTTTTCGAGGGTGGCTTCGTCGTCGAAGACTTCCTCTTCCTTGCCCATGCCTTGTTTGGCGAAATTGAGCATAGCTGCTTCTTCGGACTAAAAAAGGATAAGACAGTTTAACAAAACAAAAAACAAAGCTGAAAAACTTACAGTCATCGGCGCATTGCCACTCTTATGTCCATGTCGATTGACATCCCGCTTCTCTTCCAGCTCCTTCACATCATCAGCTTCGTTGATGATCGCGATCCTCGGCATGGCTTCAGATTCCGGGTTGAGCGTCGGACTGTATCGACCACTCGTATACATATGCCTCGTGAAAGCATCCAGCTGGGTCGGCGTCAGACTCGACCATTGCTGCTCCTTGACATCGTCATCCATCTCCAGAAGCTCGTCCAACGTGAACTTAATCGACTTCAGGGCGATGCTTCGAGCGGCTTCCGTGTCGTTCAAACCCTCTAGATCGTCCGCCATGTCGACATCAGCCTTCTCTTCCATGTCAACATCATTATTGGGCTTCACTGGGAGCATAGCTGGCTTCTGATCACCGAGCAACTTCGCATGCTCGTCCATCTCCTTTGCCTGCTGTTCGCGCATCCGTTGAATCTTCAACTTTTTCTTTTCCTCGTACTGTTCATCCAAGCGGGTTCGTGCCATGTAGGGGTGGATTTGATCGAGTAGAGATTGATAAAACGCGGCTTCCTGGCCAGCTTTGATTTTTTCACGGAATCCTGCTTCGATTGTAAGGAGTTCATTGTATGGCTTTTTCTGAAACAACAATATTAAACTTTCGAGGTGGCAGTTTTTTCAAATTAGCATAACCCCATAAAGTTTTTCAAGAACAACCGAATCCTATCCTTTCCCGGTATAAAAGCGCCGAAAAAACTCACCGAAACGCTTTTTCACCCCAAAAAGAATGTCAGAGCTACCCGTCGCAACCGACCGACTACGCCGTGCTTCCGAGACCGCTGAAACCGATGCCATCGGGATCGCTGCCGAGAAGAAGGCGACGGATATTGCCCCCGACACGGCTGTCTACAATGGAATTCCGCATTTGAAAGAGGGCGCTGTGTTTGCTGGCAAATTTAAAGTACGATTTTCATACATCCTACCCAGTTTTTAGATAAAATTCTTACAGATCCACGAACGCGTTGGCTGGGACAATGCCGTCGGCGCTTCCTACTACGCAATGCCGCTAAACGCGATGAAAGAGCTTGTTCTCCGGATCGATGCCGACGATACCGCCCGTAAACACGTTCCATCTTGCCTTTTTGCCGAAACGGCCGTGCTCAAACTCGCCGAAAACACCCGGAAATATGTGTTGTTTACGCAGATCTACAGCTACGATTTGACCGCTCGTCATCCATGGCTCGCTGTCTATAATCGTGGCGGACCGACGGTGAAGGAGTGCTTGGATTTCGTTGCCGTGGGCAAGTTTACGCATGGAACGACGGGACGCTTTGCGGCTGATATCATTGAGGTAGGGCAATATCTTAGATGGATGGTGAAGGGAGAACAGTTTTCCAGATAATCGACTTCCTCCACAACCACGACTTCCTCGCGACCCATCTCGACTTCAACATGCTTCGTTTCGACCCCTGTTCGCGGACAGTCTTCCTCGCTGATCTCGGCTACGTCAAAGTCGACCCGTCAAAGCGTCACCTCCGTCAAAAGCAGCCAGTCCAATGGCGCGGAAATGCCGCCTACGCACCTCTCAGCTATCATGGATCCGTCGATCTGACCCAATGGGATGAGCTAGAAAGCGTCTATTACCTCATCCACGAGATGGTCACTGGAGCCTTGCCGTGGGAGAATACGCCGCTGAGCGAGCTTGAAACCCGCAAGTTGCTCTTCATCCAGGAGGACAACTTCGCCGAACTTCCGGAGCAATACCTCAAGCTGTATGAATCCATTTTGCGACTGAAAGCCGACCAATCTGGGGACTACTCGAAAATCAAGGAATTGGCTGTCGAAATCTACACCGAAGTCGGGGGTGTCACGGATCCTGATCAGAATCTGGACTTTGAAGTGGACTTTCCCGATATTCCGGACGAGGAATTGCCGCGATTCATCATGGAGAAGAAGCCGATTGAGGGGGAAGACGGTGAAGTTAAGGAAGAAATCAAAACGGAAGAAAAGAACGAAGAAACTAAGGAAATTGAAGCGTAATTTTGGTGTTGTTAAATAATAATAATAGTCAGTTTTAAAATACCTACCTTGAATAGACTCGTAACATTATCTTTAACAGATGAATGGACAGCTTCTTCCATCTCTTCACGACGTCGCTTGTCCTTGAGCTTGATGAGTTCGCTCTCGCAGATGGTGCGCATGTCGTCCCAGAAGTCGGCGTGTTTTCCATTGGCGATCTTCTTGTATAACTACAGCAACAATAAGTTACAGTTTATAAAAAAAACCAACCTGAATATCAGCGACCAAATCCTCAAACTGGTCAATGTTCAACCCTTTGATGTAGGTCAACGGCTTGACCAGATCGAAATGGCCATACTCGTGCTCTTCCTCGTCATCGCCAAAGACACTGTATCGCACGAGTAAATCGATCGGCTGGGGGCGATTTTCTTCAATTCGAATCTTCGTCCGGGCCTTCGTCTGCGCAATGTGGAACTTCGCCTCGACCCGTCGGAAGTCATCCGTGTTTTCACGGTCCTTCTCGCGATTCATCCGTTCATTGTCTTCCCGAATGGCCTGTCTCGCTTCACGTTGTCGGCGTTGATTCTCGATTTCGTCAAAGTTCTTCTGGATGGCCTTGTAATGGTGCTGGTCGATCTCGGACTTCTTCAACTTTTTTCCTTCTTTTTCGTACTTCTTGCCCCAAATGAAGGCGTCCGTCAATTTCGTATCATTGAAAGGGTTGTTGAGATTGTTGTAGGTCAGATTCGAGCTCATCTGGATCTTCTTCTGGTCTTCTTTCTTCATCTTTTTAGCCAGACGACGGATACGCTTCTCTTCCGGGGTTTCGAGCTCCTTCATCTTGGCCTTTTCGAGTTTACGTTTTTCCAGCTTTTCTTGGCGACGTTGCTCGAGGACCATATCCAATTGACGTTCACCGGCGTCAGAGCCTTCGGAACTGGTGGAAGAGACTGACATTTTGCGTCTACGGTCTTTGATCGGGGTTCCGCCGCGTTTTCGGGATGGCCCTGGGGAGGGAGAACGCTTCTGGCGTGGCTTTTCGTAGTCATCTGCGGGTTCGCGCTTGATCTCACGGTCACGGCGATTTGGGCGGTCGTAGTCGCGATCACGGTCTCGACGATCATCGCGATGGCGGTCACGGCGATCGTAGTCACGGTCGCGTCGACGAGGGCTTCGGGAACGGGAGCGATGCCTTCTACGGTGGTGGCGGTCGTCGTCGGAGTCGTGGCGTCCCATAACTTAAGAAACCTGTAAAAAAACAGTTTAAAATCTATCAAATATCAAGCAAAAAAGGTATCAAACAGCTCAAAACTGCATAAATCCATCAAACACGTCACCAATAAACAATCTTCATTAACAAATTTCAAAAAAACAAAACTCAACAACCACAAAAAAGCAATCTAAAATCAACTCGGTTCCTGTTTCACACCCTTAGCTATATCCATATCCGTCACTTCTGTCGCGATTTCCAAGGCATAAGTCGGCTCAGCGTGGACAATATCGACCGTCTTCCATGGCTCCTGTTCTGCTTGCTGCGTTTTGAAGTAGGAGGACTGTTCACGTCGCTTTCGTTGGGCATCCGTCTCGGCTCGGGCAAATCGCACCCTAACCGGGGAAGACGCCTTCTTCGGTGATGCATCATCGCTTCTGCCTTCGCCCGACGAAGTTCCCGGCAACTTGCGCCGCATGTAATAAGCATCATCAACCTCGACAAAGTACGCCTTTCCGTTGTCGATGAAACCGAGTGCATGGTTGAGGACGGCCGTGTCCGACGTGGCTCGACCAGCAAATGTTGTTACACTGCAATTGATGCACATTAAGGTCGACAGTTTATATATATTTTCATCTAGAAAAAAGACTTACGGTTCATCTTTAGGGCGGTTGCCATCGTCACGATCGCAGCCGTTTTCGTAATCAATCTCAAGCTAAAAAGAACTGAAATTAGAACAAACAGTTTACTTTTAAAAAAGCTTACATGTTTGACGACCGGCTTGATCCGGCCAATACAGTCTTCAAGTTTTGCCGATTGTGGAGTCGGGAACTGAAGTGTGGCAACGGAGAAGTTGTTTCGGTTGACGGAGACGTGGTAGCAGTCAATCTGAAAGCGGATTGGGATGATTATGTTGATTTCAAAGTGAAGAAAAAGAGTGATTGGACTCACCTCAGCGACGACCTCATCCTCCTCGGCATCGATCTTGATGATGGACTTCTTGTCTTCTCGCTTTAAAGCTTTCGGTGGCATGTTTGGGGGTCAGATGAAAGGCAAATGTGAGCAGCGGCGAGGAAGGACGATCGGAAAAGCGAGCGACGGCGTTGGAAATGTGTGCAATTTCGCAACTTGTGTGCGTTGGCAGTGGGCGCGTTTTGCCAAGGTTGATTACTGTTGACTTTCTTTCACGATTTTGCCAATACATACATTGTCATTAATCCAGTTTTGAACTTTCCAATGTTTTATTACACCACCATTTACACGAGAACAGTTAAATCAGTACGAAAATAACTTATGTTAAGCATTGATTATACGCTTACATCCACAGAGGATCAGAGGATTTTCCGCAAATCAACCAAAAAGGCTTTACACAGGCTTGTAATCCAGCTTTGTCTCGAGTTTCTTGGCATCGCTGACCTTGCGGACGGCCTTCATGAAGTCCTCGTCGACGACGTATTCACGCTCGGCACGGATCGCGAATAGACCGGCTTCGGTGCACACATTGCGGAGATCGGCACCGCTGAAGCCGTCGGAAAGCTTGACAACGCTTTCAAAGTCGATTTCGCCGTGTTTGGCAATTCTGCTGGCATGGATCTTGATGACTTCGAGGCGAGATTGCTCGTTCGGGAGACCGATTTCGATCTTACGATCGAGACGACCCGGACGGAGGAGGGCAGGGTCGAGGGTGTCGGGTCGGTTCGTTGCCATGATGATCTTGACCTTGCCAAGGGAGTCGAAACCGTCCATTTGGTTGAGCAGCTCCATGAGGGTACGTTGGATTTCACGATCGGCTGATGTGCCTTCGGAGAAACGGCGGCCACCTGAAAATGACATCAATGAAGGACTGCAGTTTATATTTTCAACAAAAACAAACCGATAGCGTCGATTTCATCCATGAAAACAATGCACGGCTGATGATCACGAGCATAGTTGAACATC
>KB455265.1:136554-157013 GCA_000341325.1 Panagrellus redivivus | reverse complement strand
TCACGGATCATACGAGCCGATTCACCGATGTACTTATCCACAATCGCGGAGGAGACGACCTTCAGGAAATTGCAGTCAAGCTGGGAAGCGACGGCACGAGCGAGGAGCGTCTTTCCGGTGCCGGGAGGGCCGTAAAGAAGGCATCCCTTGGGCGGGGTGATACCGACACGCTTGAAGAGATCGGGGTTGATCAGCGGCAATTCGACGACTTCACGGAGCTCGCGGATCTGCTCGGAGAGACCACCGACTTCAGCGTACGAGATGTTGCCCGGATCTTCGTGGGACATCTTGTAGACGAGCGGGTCGACTTCGCGGGGCAGTTGACGCATGATGGTCAGTGTTGTCATGTCAAGAGCGACGCGAGTTCCCTATACAGACGACAGTTTATAAATAAAATCAAAAAAATAATAGTCAAACCTGCTTCAACGCCTCTTTATTGATAGACCGACGGCAACCAACAACATAACGAGGGCCATTCGTCGCTTTCACGATGAACTTTTCCTCGGTGAGCTGCTTGAGGACTTCACCGACGATCTGGCCGACCGATTGCAGTGCCTTGATGTCGTTCTCGGACTTGTCGTAGTCTTTTTGCATCTGTTGCTCCTGGAATGGATGGGTTTAGTCGATTTGATGGAGGAAAATATATATGAAAAGACGAACCTTCTTACGGAGCTCCTTGAGTCGCGTTTCGATCTCGCGATGCTCGCCAATCTTACGCTTATGGGCAGCCAGAGCGCGGGCCTTCTCATCGTCGGAGCCAGAGGGGTTTGAGATGTCGGTCATGGTGCTGGAAATGGGTTGATTTGGTTGGTTTGAGGGGTACGCGTTTATGAAAACACTAATAACCAGAAAGCAGTTTCAAAATCAAAAATTATATATAATTTAAGCGTAGATTGACAGCATGAATGCTAAGGTGCAGTTTAAAAGAACAAAAGCAAGATATTAAAGACAAGAATCGTCGATCCGAAGAGCCGCGGGCAACGTTTGTCGAATGTCATCGTTTTTCCGAAGTCCCTCCCCCGAGCATGCGTGCAGTGTGCAGCCCGCTTTTCGTATCGAGACCCACCGTCACGCAAACGCGGAACTTTTTCTCACTTTTTTCTTCATGCACATTTTTCTATTGAATACCGCAGTTTTCACACAAAAATCGCTTTATTGTTCTACAAATCACTCTTCTTACAATCCAGGACAGTTTAAACAAAGCAAAATTTGTGCTAAATCATCACAATACAATTTCCATCTATATATTCCATCGTCGAAACTCCAGCTTAGACATCGTTGGCGTAGTCGGCGGGGTTCTTGCGGTTGGCGGCAGCGTTAGCCTTCTTGGCCCAGTCGTAGACGAGGTAGGCCGAGACGGCTGGGGGGACGTAGTAGAACCAGTCACGCCAGACGTACTGCTTGAAGACGCGGACGAAGGCTTGGTCGAAGAAGCCCTTCCAGGCCTGTTGCTCGTTGGCGGCGAGGGCGAAACGGTATTCACCGTAAGTCTGGAAAACAACGATACTTTTACAATAGCAGTTTATATAAAAACGATAAACCAACCTTGCCCAAGTTACCAAAGTGCTTGCCGAGGCGGGCGACGGTGGGACGCATCTTGAGGGATTAGCTGACAAAGACTTCTTTAATAACAGTTTAAACAAAAACAAAAGATACAATCTCGGCCAAGAACCGGTTAACCCAAGTTACAGTTTTCAAAAATCATCTCTTTATTTACACCTATTGATGGAAGCACAGCCCTAGGCATACATGTTTCAATTATCGCAAACCAGCTAGTGAAGCTTGTAGAACTTGTCGAATTTCTCAATGTTAGAAAGACTCTGATCCTTCTGCTGCGTACCTTCTTCATCAGCGATGTTGCGAGTCCACTCGTAGCCGAAACCGGGCGTCGGCGCCTTCAGACCGAAGTTTTCAGAGGGGCCTTTGTTCACACCAAGAACAGCGCGCCTAGAAGATGTCTACCGTTCAGTTTTGCGTCAAAATATATATAAAAACTCACTCAACCGGCTGATCATTGATATCCCCGAAAGCTCCGACCTTGCCCTCCTCCGTCGCGGCGTACAACTTGGCTGGTGGCACGACAGATCGACGACCATCGCGTCCAAGGTAGTAGTTGTCGGAAAGCTTGTGATGAACTCCGCCGGGAAGAGCCGGAGGATCGGGACTACGTGCGGACTGTGTTTTCGGGAATCGAAGAGGGTTGTGGTAGGGTTGCTAAAGAGGACAGTGGAAGAAATATATATAAAATGTCAACTTTTGCTATGAAATCAAGAAAAATCGCAAAAAATCGAAACAAAAACCAACCTTGCCATCAGTAATCAGCTCACCAGTAGCCGAATACTTGGGCTGACGTTCAACGGCAAGCAAGCGATTGCGGATCCAGTTCCAGAAGGGAGTCTGGGTGCGGTTCTGCACCGTCGCAGCAGCAAGCTTACGCCCGCCACCACTCATGCCTAGAAAGAGGGGGTTATTGGGGACAAAGATACATTGGCAGCAGTTCAGAAGGTTCGTGAAAATGCTTGGCAGTTTTAAAACAAAATAGAACGGTAATCAACGCTCAAAATCGGTAATTAAAAGCGTAAAGAAAACGTGAACTTGACAAGACAACTGCTCTGGAAAAAGTGTGTTTGCTCTGTGCGTTCTTCGTGGTGGGACCATGCTGCTCCGCTTGTGCGATCAAAAAACGTTTTTCAATAAAATAAAAAACGCAGTAAAGGTTCGCGAGACAGTTTTCATCCATAAACAAGTGTTTTTACATACTGTAGTGCTTGTCATAAACTTACTTACACATTCTAATCAAAATGGCACCACAGAAGTTTATCAGTTTTTTAAAACAGCTTCGAAATTGATGCCATTTGTGGGTGACTAAAAATTGTTTTGAAACAAAAATATTTTTATCTTAAAATATGAAAATTCATCTTCAATTGGATTCCTGATAGACTTCGATTATAATGCATGGCATATACCGAACAGTTTTTTATCAGTAGAGCACTCAATGCCCGTCGATACTTGTCCTATTCGACTTGAAACGTCTGCTTTCTGTTTTGAACTGTGGAGGCCAAGAGTGCGATATTTAAGTTTATCACCAAATTGTCTGGGTATAAAAGACTGAACATGCTTGGTTGTTACACTCGTCCCAGTTTTTGAAAATGTACTTCAAAATTGCTATAGTCGCTGCCTTTTTTCTTGCTTTCTCAGCAGCGGTGAGTTAATATTAGCTTACTGTAATGGTATACTGGAATAAATTGAAATCGCTATTGAAATTGAAATGGTTCATTGTTTAGGTCAGTTTAAATGCTCCCAATGGAACCCCCAAGATGGCATCTGTAGAGGTTTCTGCCAACTGCTCCGCGTGTCAAACCATCTACAGTCTTGCCCTCCAGCGGGTCAATCTAACTTATCTGGCGACCGAAGCTTCAACAAAGACATTCCTTTTCGGCGAATGCAACATGTTCCGACATCAGGAAGTTCCGTTTTGGCCGTATTGCTTCGAGTTGTACACCAATAACTTCCAAGGTATTTGAAGGCTAATGTTACTGGGGCTGATGCGTGTGCTGGGTTTAAAATTTGTTGAAAAACAAAAACATGTGATGACAGTTTTGATAAATTTTATTTTGGTTTGAACAAATAGTTTATAAATCGAGTAAATAAAACAAGCGCATACCAGTTTTTTTTGAAGAGTATTTGTTTGTTTTGAAAAAAAAGTTATCGGTCAAAAGAAAACTTCGAAGTCAGTACAGTCTCGCCTAGTTTATAACCCTCCGAGCCAATTCATCACATAAAAAGTGACCGTCAGACAGATAAAATCGTCTCAAGCCTTCTGCGCATCGGTTTTTTTCCTTTTTCCGCTTACCCATGCAAAGCGATAGATAGCACAACAATATCGTTTGCGAAAAACAGTTCTACAATAACGTGGGTATAAACCTGTTTTGTTTTTGGGATCTCGATCATGGAAAAGTTGGGATTTAGCTCCTCCTCAAGTCGAGATTTGGTACTACAAAAGGGGTAGGAAATGTGGTGAGAAGCATCATCCTGCCGAGTCGGATCCAGCTTCAGATTCGGGATTGTGAAAATGGTTCACAAGGCGACGACTGGCGCGCTCTTTGCCTCGGGCGCCACCATCCTGTTGTGTATGGTCGGGCTTTTCGGCATCTATCGCGATGTTCAATCTATCTGGAATGAACTTGATGTCGAGATGGACGCCTTTAAGCTGATTTCGAATGATCTGTGGGCTGATATGATCAAGATGGGCGCTGGCACTCCGGCTAATCGTGTTCGGCGTCAACAGTACGGTGGATACGGTGCCACTGGGCATAATACCGCTGCCGTTCAGGACGCTCCGAGTGGAGGTGCCTTCGGTGGACATAGCGGTGGTGGTCCGAGTGGATTCGCTGGGCCTGGCGCTGTTAATAGTGGTAGTCATGGTGGAAGTGGGGGTGGATGCCGTAAGTCTTGAAGTCCTGCTTCCAGCCAGTTTAACCAAAATCAAATTCCAGAATGCTCGGCCAACGACAACTCCGCCTCGAAATGCCCTCCCGCCCCTGCCGGCCCTCGTGGTGACACCGGTCTCCCTGGCCTTGACGGTATCGACGGCATTCCCGGTGTCGACGGCCGTGATGCCGAAGACATCAGCAACGAAGGCAGCCAAGGATGCTTCAACTGCCCTCAAGGCCCGACCGGTCCCCCTGGCACTCCCGGCCGTCCCGGTATCCGCGGCATGCGTGGCCCCAAGGGCGCCCCAGGCTTCCCCGGCCGTGACGCCCACCCTGGCATTCCCGGTGATCAAGGACCTCCCGGTGCTCCCGGAACCGATGGCGCCCCAGGTCCTCGCGGTGACAAGGGTGTCGATACCGAGAAGCTCGTCGGCCGTCGTGGTGAACGTGGTGCCTTCGGTGCCCCTGGTGACGAAGGTGATGAAGGCGCTCCCGGCAAGCCCGGTGCCCAAGGTCCTCCCGGACCTCCTGGCCCTGATGGCTCCGCTGGCTACACTGGCGCCGCTGGTTCCCCCGGTCCCGAAGGCTGCATCGGCGAACCTGGTGCTCCTGGCAAAGATGCCGAATACTGCAAGTGCCCGCCCCGTGGTGGTGGAGCCCATCATGGCGGTCGTGGTGGCGCTGGCGCCGGTGGTCACGGTGCTGACGATGCCGGTGGATATGGACGTCGTCGCGCTTAAGCCGATTTGATATTTATCAAAGTTTTCAAAAAGTTCATCAACTAACTTAATTATGCTTTTAATTTGTAAATATGAACTGTGAAAACACCAAATAAACTTGGTTAATTCATCAAAGACGAATCACAGTTTAAAAAAACAACAAAAGTCCCGCAAAAGTCCATTACAAATGCACTTTAAGCAAAAATCTATCCCTAAAAGTGCGAACACTGATAACCAGACCCCCCAAGATGCTTTCCTCCAACCTAAAAAACTTCCCAATTACCCGAAAACTTCACTTATCAGACCACAATCTAGTCTGATCACCATTGATTGTCCCAAAGTCGTAGTGACAGCCCACTTTTCCGTGAACCCTACACTTTTTGTGTTTTCTTTTCTGGTTCTTTAGATCAGAAAGTCACACAATCTTTGTATCGCTATATAAGGTCTCCCGGAACATTTTCAGTTGGTCTCGAATTAACAGTTTTCAACAATCATGGACCCCGAAATTTTTCTAAAAGCTAAAACTTTTCACGAATTGGCATTAGCCTTGTTTAAGGTTCATGGAGATAAACCGGCGTATGTAGGTTTTTGAATGTTTTAATTTTAAACTTAACTTAGTCAGTTTATTACATTTTTGAATTTCGTGCAGATCAACGGCCACGACGGGTCAACAATTTCAACCTATGCCGATCTCTACGTCAATTCCAATCGATTCGCGCATTTTCTTGTGTCCCATGCTGGGTTGAAGCATCAGCAGGTAGTGGCTTCATTGCTGCCGAATTGTGAACACTTCTTTCCGGTCCATGTCGGGACGTCTGCCGCGGGTGGTGTTTTTACGGGGATTTCGACTCAATTTACGCCACGTAAGTTTTTCCTTCAAAGCTGCGCGACCGTCATCAGTTTATTGCAAAATAGAAAAGTCAGAAATTCATCGAAAAAATTTAGACGAAGTCCGATACCAACTAACAAACAGCAATGCCGTTGTTGTCGTGACCCAACGAAGCTACTTGCCAGTCATCTTCGAAGTCGCGCCCCACTGTCCTGACTTGAAAATAGTCATGGTGATCGATGGCAGGGTGCCGGAAGTTCCCCAGAGTGGTGCTCATCTGAGAATTTTTGACTGGGATCATTTGAGGAATTTTAGTGTTAATCCGGTGCCAGCGTAAGTTCATTGTATATTGTATGGGCAGTTTAATCGAATCACAATTCCAGACTGTATCCCCCAATCGACCCCATCAACGACCTCTGCTGGCTTCCTTACTCATCCGGAACCACAGGCCTGCCCAAAGGTGTCATGCATACCCATAAGGGGTACCTATTACACTATTTGCTTGTCATCAAGAATGCTATTCAAAACGCATCTAATCTTGACCTCGCAGAATCCACTCACAGCCTTTTGTTCCTGCCATTCTATCACGCCATGGGCTTCTTCTCCGTTTGGAGCGCTCATATCCGTGGCCACGCTCTAATCTTACTTGACAAATTCCACTTTTCGACGGTTTTGGGCCTGGTTCAAAAGTACAAGTTACAAGCTTTGGCAGGGGTTCCTTCTTTGCTGCATCGATTGGCGCGTGACCCTGCTGTCGAGAAGTACGATCTGAGCAGTATCAGAGTCATCAGTTCTGGCGGAAGTAAACTAGACGATGAAACGGCGGCTAAAATGAAGCAACGATTCCCAAATTTGATAAAAATCGCCCAGGGTTATGGTATGACCGAGTTTGTGACTATCATTACGGTGTCGGATTTGTCTCCCGATGAGCCTGTTGGAAGTTGTGGGAAGGCGTTGGAACATGTTAGCATTAAGGTGATTTTCTGCATAGAAGATGAAGTGAAGAGAGCAGTTTTTCAGATCGTGAACCCCGAAACGGAACAGAAATGCCCTGAGGGCTTTACCGGCGAAATCCGTGTAAAAGCGCCCTATGTTATGAAAGGTTATTGGCGGGCTTCAAAGGCAACATCAGAATCCTTCGATAATGAAGGGTATTACAAAACCGGTGACATTGGCAGAGTGACCCCCTCGGGCTATTTGATAATCACGGATCGGATTAAGGACCTCATCAAAGTAAAGGGGTTGCAAGTGCCGCCTGCTGAAATCGAAGAAGTTCTTCTAGATTGCCCTGGGCTTGCAGATGCTGCTGTAGTCGGAGTTCCCGATGCGACTCACGGTGAGATTCCGAAGGCTTTTGTTGTGAAGGCTTCGGACGACTTGACTGAGGAGATTGTGGTTAATTATGTGGCTGGTTCGTTACAAGAGCA
Organism: Panagrellus redivivus; assembly: GCA_000341325.1. NCBI lineage: Eukaryota > Metazoa > Nematoda > Chromadorea > Rhabditida > Panagrolaimidae > Panagrellus > Panagrellus redivivus. The sequence goes on along the minus strand of KB455265.1, from coordinate 149,605 downwards.
CATCAGTTTACAATGTCATTCAATTTCAGAACGCTTATCCCACTACAAACACCTCAAAGGCGGTGTCCACTTCATCGACGAAATTCCGCGAACGCCGGCAGGGAAGATCCAACGCCGTGTTCTGCGTGACCTTCATGACGACAATAAGAACAAAGCTAAACTTTAGGAGCGAATTCCTGACAAAATCTGAGTCAGTTTAATAAATCGAAGTTAATTTAAAATTAAGATTGACTGGTAAAGTCAATACTGATAAAATAAACCGATCTAAATTACGCACAGTTTTACTTTTTTCTAAACAGTCTTTTAAATGATAGATTTAGTTTTATTTCCAATTTTGCATACTCTCTACCTATGTAAAATCAAAATTAAACACATAAATTTACAAATTGTTAAAACAAAAAACTGAATGACGGCAAGTTTGGCGTCCAAACAATACTTAAATGAATACGAAACAGAAAAGCCAAAATTGCATACGTCGTTTCCGTTGGATTGGGATGCCCGTAATATTGTGGTAACGATGTACATTAAGGGTGATTTGAAAGCTGAGTCGTTGGATCTGATTTGAAGGGATTCGATGGATCTGAGTGGTTAGAGATATTCCTCGCGTTGGGGCATGAATGTCAAGGCGGGCTGAAATTTGACCGAATATAAATACCGGCAAACAGTTTAAGTTTTTTATAATGGCAAATATCAAAACTGGGCAATTTTCAGAAAATAAGGTGCACTTCAAAAACAAACGTTGCAAACTTGAAAGGCATTTCATTTTCAAAAGGCACACTCAAATTCTGAGGCCACGAAATACAAGATTTACATGCTACGGCACACAAAACTATGGGAAAAGTTCAGGGGTAGGCAAGGTTTGTGTGCGATAGGAGCAATCAATAATCAATCGATAATTACATTTGTCAGAAGGGGAAAGGGTGTGAAATAAGCTTACCCAAAGTTACATTGCATGGATTTTACGACTTGCGTGATGCTATCGACACTGATTTCGAGCGAGGTTGCCGTTTTGGAGCAAACTTCGGGGTAGTTGCCGTCGGTGTAGCCGAGCCAGAAGCCGTGGTGCTTGAAGATGCGCTGTTGCCACCACTACTGCCGCCACTTGGCAGATAGCGAAGCATGGAAGCAAAATATCGGCGCGGGATTCCGAGTTTTTTCTGAGAAATTGCATTTTTTGATATTTTTTCAAACATTATTCGCATTGGATGGGACAGTTTACACAGACAGAAACAAAAAAGCAAACTTTATTCAACCGCAAAGTGCAACAATACAGATAGAAATGCAGTTCAAGTCAAACTGTGCTTGTGAAATATTATTATTAAAAGAAAAGCAAAAAATCTGGGATAGAATTGAAACTAAACCGATGCCAATAGGGTTTAAAGGGTGGAAAACTTGTTAAATTAATACAGTCGAAGGAGATTGTATGTGTCGCCCGTGCACCGGAAGGGTAGGAAAAGTCAGTCACGGATACTGAAAGTGCGAAACAAGCGTGAAAAACAACGCAAGAAAAAAACCACGGAAATGAAAACACAAAAACAGATTCAAGGCCGACAGTTGTGCCAAAAACAGTTGAACACATTAAGAAACGTTAATGCCAGTTTACTCACCTCAAATCTGCCGAGAGTTGAATCATCTTTCGTTGGGGGAGATTCTGAAGGTGGTGACTTTGGGGGCGTGGTTTGAGGAGCACTTCCATTGCCATTGCCATTAGTCAAAGGTTTCTCTGACTTGATGCAACCGTTTTCTTTCTCTTTCGGTTTTTTAGTGTCGCTGCTTCTGAGATCTTTGCGGTTTTTGTTCACGGGGGAGGGAGAAGGCACAAATTCTTCATTGTTGTTCAGAGTGCCACCACTGTTGCTGCACGAATCTTCGGATTCCTCTTCCGGAAGACATTGCATTGCCGGCGGATGGATGCCATTACAAACTGGCTCGTCGATGTCGTCTTCATCGATTTCACCTGCGTCGATTCTTGCCTGTCGGATTTCGCGGAGCCATTTTTGGTGATTGCAATCAAGATTCATTTTAATTTCGGGTTCATTTAAACCCGGCTGCTCCGGCAGGACGCCAGTTTCGTTCAATGCCGCGACCAGTGGGCGAACAATGTGAGAAATAAAGCTGTCTTGGAGCTTCGGGACGTCTGGTTCGTGCCGGTTCATATAAGGCGAAATTTGAAGATTCAATCTTTTCTCATCATCGCCTTGAAGGTAGAATTCCTGGCAGATCCGGTCCGTCCATTGTCGATGAAGGCCAGCAGGTTTCGCAGGACTGTTAACGTCGGCCAGTTTAATCAACATTTGCGAGACCAAAACCCGGTCAGCCTCATTGTCCAAGTCCATCTCCGCGCACTTTTCGGTATACTGTAGAATGATGTCAAAATGCTGCTTCAAATCTGTCGCCAAAATGTATTCCAAAACTAGGTATCGGAACCGCTTCGTTTCAGCGGCATCTAATCCACAGATAAAGTTATTCCCAGGCTGGCAGAGCAATCTCCAGGATTCAGCTGCGTGGTGGTTTTCAAGAACGGAACGATCATTGTACAAGATGGCTTTACAGTCTTCAGAGGCGACGAGAAAGGCATTAGTCCGGCCAGGATGGTCGTAATCATGCATGGCAGCGGCCGTGAAAAGTGCCATCAATTCAAGGGGGCTCATGTAGGATGAAATTGGAATCTTGTGTTTCTGATTTGCGGCGGAAACGTAATAGGGTTTCACTGGGTGGACGGTTAGATAGTAGCAGGCGTGGAGGACGTCGGCCGCGTGGATTCGGTTGTGATCTTAATAAACTAACGCTATGAATCTATCAGTTTATCAAAAAAGTTAAAAACTTACATGGAATGTCCCAGTAACCCAGCTCCAAAGCATGGAAAAACGTGAAAAACGTTTCATAGGGAAGTTTGAATACATTGAACAAGTCTGTTTCTTTGAAGATTTTGTAAGTTATCTAAAGCCAGATCGGTGAACCTCCAGTTTTTACCCATCAAAACCCACCCTCGTCAGCACAGAAGTCTTGTACCGCTCCGCAATGTGAAAGATTGGAAACCCCCATTCCGCGATTTCATTCAATATTCTATCCCGTTCCAGCTCTTCTGTATCGAAAACAGTGCCATCCGGCACTCGGATCGTCATGGGGCCGGCCTCATCCACGATCGTCGTCGTCGTTGCCGTGCTTTCATCGGATTCGTCCGCGGTCAACACAAAGCTCACCCTATTCCCGCTGGCTCCAGGCGACCGGCAAGCCGATGTCGACGGCGATGGCGACAACAACGGCGAAGTCGCAGTCGCTGGGCCGCCTCCCGCGTTCAGGCTCGTCGCTGGGGCCAGGATGGTGTTGGAAGGCGCTGTCGGATGCGGACTCGGAGGCACCGGGGAGGGCGTCGCCGTGGCAGGCTTCGAGGAAGGCGTCTTCACGGGGGCTGTCGTCGTGCTGGGGGAGGGAGACGGCGGAGGACACTGGGAGACAGTTTCGGCACCCGAACCTGCCGCACCCGTCGCCGAACTGCTACTGCCGTCACGGGTATCGTGGGGCTTCCAGTAGCTGCAACAATGATTCTTCAGTTTTTGGAGGACATTAAGATTCGGCAATTAAAGGAAATCAAGGTCAGTTTAAAATCATTCAAATTTCAAAAAAGGTACCTGCTAGACCGCGGTCTCGATGGTTCCACGGCAATTGTAGGCAATCCGGTGGCACTTGTGACCGTCGAGAAGGTAATATTCGAGACGCGAGGTTTGGACGCCTGAAAACAATGTTTAAATGGGCTCAGTTTTATCGATTTTCAGCCAAAGCTTTTGCGTACTGTATTTGGACCAAATGACCAAAGGTCAAAATGATGAAGTCTTTGTTCACTTTTTTTCAATTGATCAAGTACAACAGAAAAAACCATCACTCCGCGCAGTTTTTAAGGGCAGTAAAGTTTCGACAAACTCATTATACTAACATCTTTGTTTTCCCTAATTTTCCGACAAGCAAAAAGTCAGTTTCCAACAAATCCCAACCCCAAAGACAAAGCAACGCCCCCCAAAAGGCAATAAAGCCAACCCAAACGGTCTCAAAACCTCGGTAAAATGAGTCTGCCAAATAGGCCATGTTTCGAACGCTGATATTAGATATTGGAATGACGTGAAACGATGGAAGACAGACAAGAATTGGCCCCCGTGGTTACACTTCAATGCATCTCAGACCAGCTGACTCGGGTCATAGCAAGCCCTGTGTCGTCATCCTTCCCCCTTCTCGTAGCACTCTGAGGAGCCCCGTGTATCCAGGAAGAGCAGGATTTGGGTCCGATAGTCAACATACCCACCACCCACCCCTCACTTCTTGTCCTTGAGGATAGAGGGAAGAGTGTTGATATGATGACACGGACGACGGGAGTCGCCTTGCGGCTTCTCGGATAAAGGGCGTCGGGGTAAGTGAGAGGCTGGACTGGTGGTGGTGGTAGTGAGGTAGTTGTATGCAACCACAACCACCCAATGACTTGTGACGTCGACGCCTCCGGCTATTTGCCCAACGTGTGTTGTAGGGGGGACGCGCGCGCGAGACGAAATTCCGTGTTTGTTCATTGCCTTTTTACACGGAGCCGCCGAGACTGGCCTAGGTTGAGGAAAGTCGTCGGCCATCGACACTGTCTGCATCTGGTCAGTGTGACGATGGAGATCATTGTAAATTATTACAATCAGTGCGGCGTCTGGACAGACTTGAGGTGTGATTTGAGGGGGATTATGACGAGACAATAACAAGATAGTGTAATTAGAACTTTTTGGTTTTGAAAAACATAGGTATCTTTAGACAGCATTACATTCAACTTCAGTTTAAGAATAACAACAAAAGCCGTGTAAAGCGAGTGCTTCTCTACCAAAAGCCAGTTAACGTTTTTACTGCACACTTTCACGTTTTTCAAATTAAACCACCATGCAGTTTTGACAATTAATCACTTATGAATAAAATTCCATTTGGAATAACAAACTTTTTCATGGCATTCGACAAATGCATCTCGCAGTTTTACAAATTTACGCATGGTTTACTAGAAAGGTCAATGTGCACGCAACATTGAACCCTCAAAAATCAAAATCTAGCGGTTAATGACGTGATAAATTAGCTTAACGCGCAAGCTTTGCAATTTGTACCACAATAAGATTTGAAATGGAAGTAATTGGATAATGTTTATAGCTTCGTATTCGGCAGTTTTTTTTGCTGACATGGAAGTGAATTTGAAGTTTCACTTGCGCATCTACATAATGGGTAAACTCCTTCCGGAAAATGTGATCCGATTAACTCGAAAGCTCAAACAACGATAAACAAGTCCTTAAAGGGCAAATATGAGGTAATTGGACGTCAATAGAGAGGAATTTCAAAACAACTCTGTCAGTTTTTTATCGAAATTTTGTAAATTTTTGTACAAAAATAAACTGTAAAAAAACAGTTTAAAATACCAAAGATGTCATTCTTATCACCAGTCAAACTCAAATAAAAAAAGTCGCCAAAGACGTTTGCGTAGTAAAAAGTGCGAAGTGCAATAATGCGAAGCTTGTCGTCGTCGTCGACGACAAAGTCAACAACCTCTCCTCGAAGGGCCAGGCTGTGTAAGGGAAATCAGAAAAAAGACGAACCGGAAGCTCGAAGCAAAACCATATGCCGTGGCATCAAGACTTGCTCCTCATCCGTCCTCCCAAAATAGGCGGATAGAGAAAGAACGTCGTCTTCGGCGAATGAAGCAAAAATGCTAATGAACACCCGGAGGCAAGCTTACATACGAAACAGGGGGACCCTATTCTACATAGTTGAATCCGCATTTGAGGGCTGAGTCTTTTCGCCTTGGAAATTGGTTAGAGAAAAACATATTTGACTGTCTCGCGTCATTCGTGAATGGCATCGATATAGGGTAGACATTTGGGGATGTTAATAATGAGATCGCATGTTGCTTTATTAGTGGATGAAGGGGACTAATTTGAGGCGCTAGTGATAGCTGTGGGAACGGAGACCCCAGTTTTTGAACCATATAGGCAGCGAAGAAGCGTTCACGCGTCTCGAAGCCCAAAGTGTAAAGCCGTTTAAAAGGCAACGCCGGAGGGGGCGCGACGACGTTAAATGTCAACAGACAAGATGGCGACCCTTAGCCCATGAAGAACACCCTCTCCTCTTGCCGAGAGTTCACTACATGAACATGAACATGAACATGTACACACCGCCAAAAGTTAAGCTTAAGCACGTGTACGGGAAATATGGATATATACTTATAGGGCAGATAGAGTGGAAATGAAGATTGAAGCCAGCAAGATAGATGTCGGTGTAACCGGTGTGTTTGATAGGGATAAACCGCTCACGAAACTGTGAAGAGGCTCTCGGAAAAGACAGGGTATGTTCATGGATTTTTCGTTAGCTTCGATGGCGTGAATAAGTGAATTAGTGTTAAAGAAGGAAAGACGGCAAGGCAGTTTAAAAAAATAATAACGTTAAAAAGTGATATGTAAACTAGCAATAGCTCGATGCGGCTACCTGCGAGATTGGGTTGGAGACGAAATTCAGTTAGTAAAAGACAAAAAAGTGGTCACAGTTTTGATTAACATGAAGACGCATAAAACCATGTTCATAATTAAAGATAAAACGATTCATTTGAGCTTAACACGTTTAAAACATCAGACAATGTAAAATTTACTATACCTTGCGTCCTCAATGTAATTGATGTGAAAGACCCAGTTTTGAACCAAAAATTTAAACCACATAAAAATAACCCCCAAAAAACATATGCCAAAATCAAAAAACCATCTAATTACCAATGCATGAATGAACAAACCAGCTTTCCCATAGTTCCCCAAAAGTGCCACATTAGATATTAGTATCTGTTTACCTGCTCATTACCGTCGCAAACAAAACACGCATCTAAACATGTTGATCGTATCAGGCTACAACTCGCGGGTGACCCCGGTAATGAGTGCCGTCCGCAACAAACAATGCCATTAATCGCTGGTGCTGACCGTGAGCTTAAAAAGGCATTCGCGGCTAAACTCGTCCCATACGTCGGAAGTCCGAAATCCACGGGCGCGAATGCCCTCGCCGACGGTCTCCGATTTCGTTGCAGGACCGACACGACTTCCTGATCGACGATGATGTGATGCGAGTGATGGTGATGATGGTGGTTCAGAATTGCCGGAAACAGGGGCGATGTAGTGCCTCCGGTATTCAAGGAAGTCGACGATGTAGCCATGAAGCAATGCAATGCGCATGCGAAAGTCCACGACTGAATAATAGTTTGTGAAGCTTGAAGGGAGTGGTTGGGGGTAGTGGCGGTTGTGGTGGTTCGAGAGTGTCCTCGGTTCACCCTTGCCACATCACGCGAGGCCTTCGAGCGTTCTTTTTTTCTTCCGTGAGGGAGTGAGGACACACGCAGGAGGCCTACTAACGGTGGCGCCCTCCAATTATGGTCAAGGTTGGTGGAAGCCCGAAGCCGAAGTCGAAAGCCGTCATCACCGCGCAGATTAGAGCACAAGCCCACAGGCTTAACACGCCATCAATGGCACAAAAAGTGCTACTGTCAAAACTTCTAATTGGGCCAATAACCGAAGCGGCTTCACTGAAGCGAGTCGACGCCAAAAAGCCGACAAAGAAAAACAGACTTCAAAAAGGCTTCCAAACAACGAGAATTTGCGCTTCTCAGAAACATTCAAACTCAAACGTCATCGTTACATGTCCAAGTACAAGTACACAAACTTCCAAACAATAAATTGCCCCAGCTTCAAAGCTGAAGTCGTCAAAAAACAACTACCACTGCCGTCAGCCATCATTATCAAAGCGGTTAAAAACCAATTGAACTTTTGCCGTAAACAAGCCGCCTCAGTTGTTATTTCAGATAACAAAAGGCAGGCAAAAGCCTTTCAAATAGTCATGCTGTTTTTGGTACGTGTAGGAAGATGAAGAGGAATAACATCGGCATAAAATCTTGTTGTTTTCGATGCTATATATTGTTCGAATTGTAATGACAACTTAATCGGTATGCTATTTGTAGGCTTTAATAAGATGTTATGGGTGATAGATGGTTGGAATCGGGCAAAGTTCAAGGTGAAATGGATATGTTGGACGGATGAATGGATTCTAAGATTGATAAAACGAAAACCATAGAGAAACAGTTTCTAATTAAGCAAAACACGCAACCAATCGATATTCATTGCCGTCAATGACAAAGTTGTGTCGACAGATGAATGAGTAAACGTGTCTATAGCGAAAAAAAGCAAGACAAAAGAGAGGTTTTGGATGGGTGAGCTTCCGTGTATGACTCAAGCTACATTGTTTACAACGGTACCAGTTTTCATTCATCGGCTAGGATTTGAAAAACTTGTTAAATATACGTAACTTCGTAAAATAAGGAGTGCCAGTTTTAAACAACATATAAGAAAACCAATGTAAATCTAATATCAAAAGACAAAAACCTCGTAATAAAATATTCCCCCCCACAAAATGCAGGAAATAAAACATGAAGCAAGAGGCGCAAATAATTATGCCAAATGAGGGCCCAGTTCTCGAAATGGAAGAAGCAACTCCTTTCAAATGTCTGCAAGTGCCCGACTGACTTGGAGGCCTGAGGGCACAGAAACTAAAACTATAAAAATGGCGTATATTGTGCAGCAATGAAGCGTGACAATAGATTGAATGTGTTTTCTTGAAAATGGTCTACGATTTTGAAAAGCGCATAGAGTTCGATGTTTCAAGTTTAGACATGGCTACGTGGATTTGCTGGGTGGATAGTTTTTCTGGGGTTTTTTTGTGGAATTTGTTTGAATTGTGATGGGCATTCCTACTACCAGTTTTGATTTAAAAAATGATATGACAACGTTTTGTTTGATGATAGTTAACGTTGGGGGCACCCCAGTTTTAAAAAAAACAATAAGTTAAACAAATTAAACTTTGACAAACCGGTGAATAATACACCATGATGTGATTACACTTCCCGCAACACTCGCATTTGTAATCTTTTTCACAATTTTGGCACTGTCCAACCAGCTGCAGATCCCGGCAAAAAACTGAAGATCCGCTTCCCCGGCTTGACATTGACGTGTGATGCGGCGTGTTTCCGCTCGGTGGCATCGCATTCGGAATTGAATCCCTCGTCAAATGTGAAAACTGGACCGCTGATGGCACATTGGAATTGCCCTCCTGAGTCGGAATCGAAGCCGATCTCGCTTCAACCACCCTCAACCCAGTGCCGTGAGCGTGATCGCTGCAGGACCGAGGAAGCGTATTTGCATGGGGCATTTTCACTGACCCAGACCCACTTGTCGAAAATGGAATAATTCCATGCCGTCCATGTGTACTTTGTGCCGACATTTTCGGGGTGACATTCGGCGAGGATTGAATCGAGTCATCGTTGTCAGATGCGTGTTGATGATGCGATTTTTCCATGAAACTGATTGGAACTAAAACGATCTACATATAGTCTCAGTTTTAGGTTAAAAAAAAGATACACGAGAAAGGAGAATGCCGCAGACACTAGGTAATTCGGATTTCCATTCGCGCAGTTACGTAATACAAAAACTTAGAAAACTAAAAGCCTGAATAACGCAATTCCAAGACACATTTCTTCACACGCGAAAAAGGTACTACAACTTTGAAGCCTGAAGAGTGGACTAATTGAGAGCTTTGGTTGCGTTTTTCCAATGGGTAAAGTGCATTTGAAAAAAAAGAAAAAAGTTATTAGAAAAATGCGGCTGAAAGTTGGTTGGCAAAGTTTTTTGATAAGTAATTTTGTGGCGTTATTAAAATTTTGCGAAGACTACTGAAAGTATAGAGAATCGAGTAATCAGTTTAATATTTAATTTTGATAAGAAATAATGCAAAAAAGTTAAATCAAACTTTGTAAAAACAATTTAGAGATAACTCTATACACCAGTTAGTCACAAAAGTTGTTTCTAAACAGCGTACTCCCAACCCATGCCGTAATTTGGACTTTTTGTCAAAATCGAGTCGCGCTTTTACATTTTATATGTTAACTTTAAGCGTACAAGGCCAAGTGTGGTCGTTGCGGGGATGAGGCGGATGCATGAAAGGGGGAAAAGCGGGCCGAATTTAACATTAGACTTCCATTGACACCATGACTAACTGTTGCGGTCGTCGCGGGTGCCATGAATGTTCATGTTCACGCGGGAGTCGGGGGCTCAAAGCAAAACAGTATGACTGGGGGAAGGGGTGGGGTGGTAATCTGTGCCTATGAAGCTGTGATGTGTTTAGATGGTGGCACAAAGGCGTGAATTACGAAGGCTTCCTTTCTTCTTTCTTCTTTTCTGTTATGTTCGTTGACATTGACGACTGACGTCGGTGGCCGCAAAGAAATAGAAATAAGCAGGCAGATTCTTTAATATCAGTTTTATGGCTTGCGCGAGCGAGCGGTAAGGCGCTGTTAGCTCAGGGGGAGGGTGCTGGCCATGGCCTGGGCCTCCTGAGGGGATTAGCCAAGACCTAGGGGTTGTGGACGACGAGATTAAGGGGCGGACATTGGTTTTGTTGAGGGCACGGTTGCCAATACCTACGGATGGGGGGCTTTGGGATGGATAGCAATGACATTGCTACCTTATGATGGGGGCTTTAGTTTATCTTCGGTTGAAATGACTATGAAATTGGAAACAGAAAATTTTTTACAAAGGGCGGCAGTTTTACAAACAAAAACTATATTTCAAAAAGTATTAGAATGCTTAACCCCAGCCAAACCCAACAACACCCTCACCTCAGCTGTTCCTCCAAAAAAACCAACTAATAAGCATGCCCTTGGAATTTTTTCAACCCCAGTGACTGACTAGAAAACAGCTGCACTCCATTCCTTCCGTCTTGTCTCTGCTCGAAGATGAACGAATGCAGATCCAACAGCCAAAAAACAGACTTATGATGATCAAATGACTCCTTCCGGCTTAAACCAAATGCATGGGAAGCATAACCACTTACATTATACCAACACAAACCGTGCCCCGATGCATGAATATCTAGATATTCAGCTAGATACGCATGTCTGGGGCCAAAAAACATATTCCCCCGGGCAGGGTTAGACAATATTTACATTTCTGGGTACACATTATGTTTCCACAGAAGGGCTGAATGGTTAAATAAATCTAAGCATAGGTAGGCTGTATCTACGTACAATCCGTGCGTGATGTATTCAGACCGCAATTTAAAGTCTAAGTTCTCACTGGGCGGGTACAAAATGGAGGAAGTGGGGAATTGGATTGGCATTTGGAGAAGGATTTTGAAGAAATTAAAGGAAAAAGCATCTTTAAAATGTTTTCGGCAACTTCTCTTACTACCATATAACAGTTTTCAACATAAAACAAGATTTAAACATAATGAAATGACTTCTTATTCAAAAAAACCAAGAAGAAAACAACATACTCCAGATCGATCCACCAGATGCCCCCGAAAAACATCCACTATTTCATTTCGGAAGCACTTCATATGGCACACGAAAACCGAAAATAGTCCCTGTCAACACTGCAGAAAGTGCAAAACTAAAAAGGAATGACTGATGACGAAAAATGCTTCTTGCTTGCTAGAAGTTGACTTTTTTCAAGCTTCGGCAAGTTGACTTTGACTTTGAGCTAGCGGCTAACGAATGTCCTCTTTACAGACGACAGGAAAAACCGAAATAGGCAAAGATGAGAAAAAGCGTCGACGACGTGACTCGACTTGAAAGGAGGTGGTTTGGACGACTTCCGGAAGCGTATACGGAAGTTGGGTGATCAGACTTTTGATGAGGATGACTTTTTGGACGTAAATCTAATCGGCGACAGTTTAGAAATAACATTTTGAAGGACCTTGTTTACACATGGCCATCGCCGGAACCCCCAATCAAAGCGAACAACGATAATAAGTATAATGAGTTTGTTTTTCGTTAATTTGTACGCGTAGTAACACTTCAGAAAAAGTGCTACCCTTTCGTGAAAGAAAAATAAAAACTAGATAGTCCAAACCGACCGCTGATACGACGAGTTGCTCGCCACTGAAGGGATTCTCGACCACACGTGGCAGGCCCAAATCAGAAATATGGAAACTGTTTACACTCTGCAAAAAAGTCAGGATGAATGAATAGATGGATGAATCGTGTTTGTTTGGGTTGAAAAAAAGTGTCCCTAATCGGTACCCTCTAAACTGAGAAAAACGAAAACTCACTGAAGTCGGAGCGCTCAACAACTGCGCCACGGCCTTCAAACATGTAGTCACGTTTGATGGAAGCTCTCGATCAGTTAGCATGTCAACGATTAGGCCTCGGGCTTCGGCGACGTTGCTCTGGAAATTGATTGATTTGTTTTTAAGGTTGATTTTGACAAAATAACTGCAAATCAAATAAAACGAAGTTTTTTTTGGCGATCAGTTTATACTAAATAGCCCCTGAGGGCAAAAGCTGGACAGCTCGAAGTACTTAGGCATTGATTATGTGTCCCTGGGCTCCCCTAGTCCGTGTATCAAATGGGCAAAGGAAGCAAAACAAAAACAATTTAATGCTGAACGGCCTGAAGGCAAGGCGGCATTTTGCAAAGGACATTGCAGTTAGCTTTTTTTGCCGATGCTTCTGTTGTTTTTGAAATGCGGCAAACACGTGGTTCGGGAGTGAAAACATGTGGAAGGGGATAGAGGGAAATCAGCTTGGGGATAGTGATTTGGAATTTTTGGCAGATAGACAAAATTCATATCTGCAATGGTTGCACTTTTCATAAAATTAAAAAAAAAGAAGCAGAGCGCAGTTTCGTTACAAAAAGTCAATCATAGCCATTGCGCAACATCTGTGACTAAAAAACCCAAAAAATGAAGCCGATTCACGACTAAGAAAGATCACTTTCTCAGCGATGAAAGATGGCTGTCGTCCAGCCGCCGGAAATGGTCATAATTTTGCAGATCCATCAAACGTAAATCACTCTTGACAGGCCCGTAGGGTGGACGAGACCACGCCGAGATCACTCCATACCCGCGAAAAATTGAATGAAGTCGGAAGTGATTGAATGATTGCTACGGTACTCCCGATCAGGGGCCGAAAAAAAGGGCTGCAAAAGGGGGGTTGCTGACCACAACCAGTTCAATGGTTTTG
>KB455265.1:91964-110658 GCA_000341325.1 Panagrellus redivivus | reverse complement strand
TCGTTGAGAACTTCTTGGGTGTGTGCGACCGAGGTTTTGATCCTGCAAACCACGCCAGGTTAAGATTGTGGAAAAGAATGGAATTTAAGGGATTTATAGTGTTTTTTTTGGAAGTTTGATCGACTGAGATTGCAATTAGGCGCAATTAAAGATGTTTTTGTATGTTTTGACAATGCAATTAGGTAGAGTTTTATTCATTGAAAGAAACTTTTTACATCGATTAGCACATATCAATCAAACCACAAACGACACGGGGTTCTTCGCCGTTCTGGAGAGCCTTAACGACGACCTTCAAGCTGGTGTCGACGATCTTCTTGCAGACTTTGTCCATGGTCTTGTGCTTCTTGCATACTTTGTCACATGCGCGGTTTGCCTTCTGAAATCAAAACACATATAAAAGCTTTAAAACAACTTCAAACAAACCTCTTCATCACTTCCAGCGCCATGGGCAAGCTCATCGCTCAATTCCTTGACCCAATCCTCGCAGAAGCTGCAGAACAGACCTTTGTTTTCGAGCTTGTTTGACGGGTTGGCCATGGCCAAGGCGACGCCGAGAACGGCAAGGAAGACGAGAAGGCCGGAAGTACGCATTATCTTATCACTGGAGAGCTAGTTGCAAGAATAGAATGAGGTCTTTTTGGAACGGCGACGGCTTTTATACATTTCCAAACATTAACGTGGTGACCGTAGACCCGGATGGGCGTCATTGTTGGGAGGAACTGATAAGCTGCCGTGATAAGTATTAAGGGAATAAAGGTCGTGGAAACTATGAAAAAGTGTACCAAACATCTAAAATGGGCGACATTCCGCAAAAAAATGAACAGAGTGTATAGATTAAGCTGCAAAACAGAGAATTTTTGAAGTTTGGAAGAAAATGGCGCGATTTGCATGGCTTATGGTCGCAGTGGATCCTGAATGGCATTGATTGAAAGTGGCCATGGTGTTATTGGCTCCTAAAAGTGCCAATGTTGATCCCGATTTTGTTTGCAATACAGTTTTTTGCCGTTTTCGCCGATGCAAAAGAGTACGTCGCCACCAATGATGACGATATGATTGCAATGCACACACGGATTGAGGCTAGAACCAAAGATGGATACACGTAATTTCTTTATTTTGGTTTTTCATGCGACAATTTTGACTTCCAGCCGTTTAAAAATGAAAAACACCGGCATCAGCAATAAATTCAAAATCCTAGTCCCATTAGATGAGCTTGTTTTCACTGTTTATACACCGTTTTCACCGCTCACAATGGCTATGAATTCCATTGGCAGTCTGGATATCAACTTCGATACCGAAGAGGCCAAAGCTGTGGCATCTCTTGTTTGGGAGTCTCGTGACAATGAAGTCTATGTTTCTTCAAAAGGTACCCCAAAAACTTGAACAATCTTTCCAAAATTTTCTTATTCCAGACTATGTCCTCGGCAATGACACCCAACTCATGTCCCAATGCGACAAACGAACCCAATCAGTCCACTTCTACCTCAGCCCTGAGGGCATTTTGCAAACACCCGATCTCGAGACCGATCTCAAGATATTCCCACTTTCCAAGGGCCGATATGTCAACAAGACTCATGTTTTCATTAACTTGCAACTTAAATGGACCAATTGGGCTGACTATGTTGAAATTATCTTTGTAAGTTACCCCTCTTATCCGACTTTTACATCCCAAAAATGCCAACCTCAACTTTCAGCCAAATTCAGTCTTCGTCAAACCGGTAGACACCGAATCCGCGCCAACAACAAGCGCAAAACCTGTAACTCCGACAAAGAAAAGCTACAAAGTCCACATTATCATCGGCGTTTCCGTTTTTGCGGCGATGGTTTCACTTTCGGTAATCGGCTTAGGCTCTTTTTGTCTGATTAAGCGTTACTTGAAAAGACGAAAAGAAACGAAAAAGCAAAAGATGAAGATTGGCGGCGATTTCAATGTGCCCAGCAAAGACGTGCCTTTGGCGAGAATTATTGCATCCGATCCATGTGCCATAAAACTGGCCAATAGCTATGAGACGCCTTCACAAGTCGGTCGAACTATTTTGGATGATGAATTTTAAATAGCATATTTCAGGAAAAACAGAAGCGTGGCAAAGGCAGCACCCCGGCGATTATGTTTAAACGGCAACAACAACAACAACATCAACAACAGCCACAACAACTACAACAACTACAACAACCCAAAACTTAAATAAGATAAAAAAAAGTTAGGGCAATTGATTACTATGGTTTTTTGTAAAAATTATTGTATACATTTTCAGTTTCAAAAAGGTTATATGTCTGACATTTACCATTTATTTTGGTCTGTTGTTTCAGTGATTAATTAAATCTGGTAATTGCGTTAAAAACGTTAAACTGTCTGATGCTTTTCTATTTATAAACAAAAGACTAAAAATCACGATTATTTAAAGACAATGACAAAACTAGAACCAAAACACCTATATATCTGCCAAGTTCAGAAGCAATCTTACCAATCTCGCCCACAATGGCCCGTTATCACAACCTCGTCGCTTTTCTGTGTTTCGCTCTGTTGATTACCAACTCGCAGAGTACGCCTCAGGCCAATGACTTTAGCTTTTGTAGCTGGTGCGAAGATTTTGTTGGCGCTCTTGACAAGGAAATCGAAAGTGGTGCTGGAACTGTTGAACAGGTATTGTTTTTAAGAATCTTATCCGGTTTACCAAGAGGGTTATAGCAAGTCACCCGTGCATGTGATGCAGTTCTTCCACACAGTCTACAACCGTTTTGCATAAACACCGTTGATGGTTTGATCGACGGCATTGTCAAGAGCCTCGAGCAAGAAATTCCACCCAAAGCCATCTGTGAAGAAATTGACCTCTGCCAACCGAGTCGTATCGGTGTTTGAAAAGAGTGCGACGCATTTAGCTTTTAAGTTTGATGTTTGCTCGCTTCTGTGTCACGTTCACATCAGCATGAAAAGTCATAGTGACATAATGACAATCGGAACATGCTTTGCTTGTATTTTTTGTGACGTTGTTCTTGTAATACGCCGTCTGTAGATTTCTGTGATAAGATCGATAAAAAAGCCAAACAAACATGTAAAAAGATCGCTAAAAATATGAGGATATCCTTGGTCCATCAATTGACACTGTCATCAAGGGCATCGAAGACTAACAAACACACAGCTATCTGTGAAAACATCTCTTACAAAAGTCAATTAGTCAGTGAAGCTAGATTCTGGTCCAGTGGTCATAACCACCTTCATCAAGGACTTCCAACAAACAGCCGGAAATACGTGTAAATATCACGTAATGCAAGCCACGTGATGATAGGAACATTCTTCTTGGATCCTTTGCTAAGTCGTTCCAATAACAAGACATCTGTATATGTATGTGAACTGATTAATACAAAAATAAAACACGAAAATAGACCGCAAAAAGTATAATAAAGTATGCAAAACATTATTAGACAGTAATTCGACAAAATCAGTGTTGTTATTTTTAAGAGGATTTCAGACATCAGCACAGCATTGCCCTTATCAAAAAACTGAAATTGTCGCGTAAAAAGCAGATTGTTTTATTTTTTAATGCTTGTATTAATTGCGTTTTTGGACCTAAATACATTGAATAAAATTAATGAATAGCTTTTCAAAAACAATAGACTAAAATGTCCAATCAATTCAAAAACAATAGCAAAATCAAACCCAAACACCTATATATTCCGCAAGTTTAACGGCAACCGCACCAATCTCGTCCACGATGGCCCGTTACCACAATCTCGTCGTTCTGCTGTGTTTCGCTCTGTTGATTACTCAATCGCAAAGCACGCCGGTGTCTAAAAAACTCATTTCGTGTCACGATTGCCTTTACGTTGTGCGCCAACTTGAGTTGGTAGTGAAGACGGGTGGTTTGGCCGCTATCGAACCGGTATCCGTTTTAGAAATTTAAGCCCGTTTAAACACTACAATTTCAGGAAATTGAAATTGCTTGCTTAGCTGCAGATGTAGCCGACCCGCTTTGCGTATTTTCCTTTATGGCTGTATTTGCTCTCCTCGAGAACCTCCTCTCGCAAGGACTTCCACCCAGACAAATCTGCGAAGCGATCACATTCTGTTGAACACAGAATCATGACCCTGTTTTCGGAAGTGTACAGTACCTATCAAGTTTGATGTTTGTATTGTCTTGTCATTGTCACGTTCAAGTCAGCATAAAAAGTCATATCACATAATGAAACCCAATAATGATTGGAATATGCGATGCCAAAATTTTTGTTAATTACATACTAAGTACTCTATGGACCTATGTAAGCTCAATAATGGTAAAAACTCAAAACACATTTGAAATAAGATTGATAAAATGTAAAAGAAACACGAGAAGGCGATCGACAGAATCATAAATGCCGTCTTGAAAAGAATTTACAAAAACTGTCATCAACACGAAGCAACACTAACAAAATGGCAATGAAAAGGTGCTAAGTCAGACTATGACTGGCTTCTGGTTCTGAATCAGTCATTAAAAAGTAGGTCTACGAAACTTGTCTAGAAATGTGCGTCAATAATAAACTTTTGTTCACCATGTTTTTCGAACTGGCGTTACTGTTTTAATATTGCTGGTATAAAAAAAATCACAAAGTATTAAAGTTTTAAAATGGTTACGATCTTCCCTCTGTTATGTTTTGTTGTATTACTGACGGTGTCATTCAGTCAGTCGGTCAAAAGACAAGAATCTGACGAGCGAAAAGGGTCTCAAATTGCCGTCCAAGACTTGGTTTGTCCTGTAATCAACACATCATGTCCCGTCGAACGCGTTTATTACAATAGAACCATTCATGAAGTAAGTTTTCTTAAAAATATATATCATTATATCTCAACACTATGTTTTACAGGAACATATCGTTCTGAATTTGTTGCCCGATCGGCCGAAAGAATCGTGGACAGAATGGTTTGTCAGAATAATTAAAGGCTCGGTCTTCATAGTCACATTACGAATTTTGATGCAACCGTTGTTTCAACTGTTTGATGCAATATGGGAGTATTGTATGAAGAGATGGGGGGCTCCTTACTTGGAATCTATAATAATTTATCTAGAAGCTCTTCAGTTAGAGCTTCAAAAGAAACAAGAAACAAGAATGACTTTATCCGGTCAACACATTGATACGCAATAACGTAATTTGTAGAACAGTAATTTCAAATGCCTTTATTTTTTTGTATCGTTTATGGTTCCGAATTCAACATTGAATTGGCCTTTTTTGTGTGATTAAACTGATTGTTAAAAAAATTGGTAAAGAAAATTAGTCGGAGTTAACTGTGACTAAGAAATAAAGCGTTCTTGCTCAAAACCTGTGGCAAAATGCGGCATTTGTAAACTTTTGGGGCAAGAATGTTACTTGGGAGCATGCATTTGGATACGGTCTCGGCTCAGTTTTGACACGTTCAATAACAATACTATTATTTCCGATGAAAAAATAAACATTTATAAACGTAGCTGTCGAATTGCAATGTAAAAAACAATTTTTTTTATCAGGTTTTAATGAGCAATTAATTTTTTGGCCTTAAAACGTTGAATAAAACTGTTTGATGCATTAAAAAACTAAAGACTAATCATTTCAATTAGTTTAAAGACAATAGCAACACCAAGCCCAAAACATTTATATAAGCGCCAAGTTTCAGAGCAACTGCACCAATCTCCTCCTCATCCACAATGGCCCGTTTCCAGAGTCTCGTCGCTCTCCTGTGTTTCGCTCTGCTGATCGCTACATCGCAGAGTACTCCTCAATCCAACGGCACCGGTTTTTGTCAGTGGTGCGAAGATTTTGTGGGCGCTTTTGACCAGGAAATCAAAAGTGGTGCTGGAACTGTCGAACAGGTATCATTTAATTAAAATTATAATCCGTTTAAACTACGTTTTTATAGCAAGTCACCCGTGCATGTGATGCAGTTCTTCCACAAAGTCTACAACAGTACTGCATCAGCACCGTTGATGGTTACATCAACACCATTGTCAAGGACCTCGAGCAAGAACTTGCGCCCCAAGCGATCTGTAAAAAGATTTCACTTTGCTAATAGAATCGTGACCGTTGGATTTGTAACAAGACGGTACATTTGCGTTTAACTTTGATGTTTGTACGCTCGCTTATTGTCGCGTTCATTTCCGCTTAAAAGTCATATCATACATCGCAAATAATAAAGATTGAAGAAAACTGTTTGAGTCCCTAAATCATCAAAAAAAGTCAAACCCTTGTAAAAAGGTCGCTGAAAAGTATGAGAAAGTCTGTGAAAGAACCGTTGACAGAGTCGTAAATGCGGTTTTGAAGGGAATTCAGCAACACCAAGCAACGCAAATCATTTGTCGATCAATTAGAATGTGTTGAATCTGATTATGACTTGCTCTTGATTCTGAATTCAATTCAACGTTGAATTTATCGGTTTTTGTGTGTGACTAATCTGATTGTTAAAAAATTTATCACAAGAAAATAGTCGGAAACGACAATAGTAAGTGTTTCTGCTAGACTTTTGTTAGGTGCGGGAATCATAAAAGCGACTGTGAAAATTATTTAAAGACAATAGCAACACTAAAACCAAAAAACCTGTATATCCGCTATGTTCAAGAGCAACAGTACCAAGAGCAGCAGTGTTCAAGATGGCCCATTATCACAACCTCCTCGCTCTGTGATGTTGATCATCAAATCACAGAGTGCGCCGGCCTACGGTGATAATATTTGTGATCTCTGCGAACAATTCGTGGGCGCTTTGGACAATAAAATTCAAAGTGGAGCTCGCACTATTGAACGGGTATCATAATTTTAAAACTTTTAATACTGTTTAACATTGTTTTTTATAGCAAGTCGCCGGTGCTTGTGATGAAATTCATCCACAATGGTTACAACGGTATTGCCCAAGCTATGTTGATGGTTAAGTCGACGACATTATCAAGGGCCTCGAGCAAAAACTTGGACCCAAAGCAATCTGTAATAACATTCCACTCTGCCGATAAAATTGTCACCATTTTGTAACAGGATGGTACATGTGCTTTTGAAGTTTGATGTTTTTATCGCTTATTGTCAAGTTCAAGTCTGCATAAAAAGTCATATCACGCATTGCAAATAAAAAAGTCAAGATGTGATCGTCAAGTTCCATCTTGACTGAAATTTAACAAGAAAAAGCAATAGTCATGTCAATTGATCAAAATGTTTCAAATTAAACCGTGAGAGTTTTCTACTTTTTAGCTTTACATTTGAAAGGTTCAATCGGCTATTTTCTCTGTGACTGTTATCAAAAACCAAGCATTATACAACAAAACGTGTCTGGAATGTTAATTTGCGTCATTAGTAAACTTTTGATCGACACACGACTCATAAAGGCGTGCGTAAAAAGTGATTTGTACAATTTCAGAATCACGATAAAAAGAACGTTTAACAGCAAAACTTGAAATTTTATAAATTTAGTGGTCGTGTCTCCCAAAAAGTATGAAGGCCTTCCTATTGTTGTCTTTCGTTGTGTTGGTGGCTGTGTCCTACAGTATGGCTGTGGACGACACTAAAGGATATGAAGAACGCGGATTCTTTTCTGCGGATATGCGTTGTAAAGCTTGTAAAAGTGCCGTTTCTACTGGTATTAGCGGTCTTCTAAGTCGCAATAAAACTATTCACGCGGTGAGTGGTTTGAAAAATATCATTTTTTGAATTTTCTTACTTACAGAAGGCTATTCACTATTGCAAAAAGTTACCGATAGTCGGTAAATATTGCGATAAGTTGGGCGACATGGCCATGGATAAAGGGATGAAAGTGATTCAAAAGAAAGATAGACCGTTATACATGTGTAAATTTGTGTCATTGTGCAAAAAGTAATCGCCTTCGATCTTCGAGATTTTTTGGATAAACGTTCATTGACGTAATTTTTGGCATGCAAAACAGTCATTGGTTGGCCGTTGTTTACGACAGTGCTGAACTTCATTGTATTGCCTGTGAAAATTCTTGAATAAAAACGAATGGATTATGTGATATGACTTTTTATTCAGATTTGAACGTGATAATGACAAAAAGCGGGCGTACAAACATCAAACTTGAAATGAAAATGTACTGTACCATTCTAAAAACACGGTCATGATTCAGTATTTAGCAGAAAGACATGGTTTCACAGATAGCTTTGGGTGACAGTTCTTCCTCGATGCCTTTGACGATGGTGTCGACGAATGGTTTAAGTATCTTTTCGCATTCCGATTTAAAGAATACGGCCGCTTCACAGGCAACAGGGATCTCCTAAAAAAATTAACATTCAAATGGATCAGTCTTGAAATTGGTTTACCGCTTCGACCGTACTAGCTCCACCTTTCTCGAGTATGCTCACGATTTTAATGCAAGTTCCGCATGGAATAAAGCCATTAGGGGTATACATGCTCTGTGAGTTGGTGATCAACAGAGCGAAGCACAGGAAGGCGAAAAGGTTGAAATAACGGGCCATCATGAATGAGGACGAGATTGGTGCATCTGCTCTTGAACTTGGCGGATATATAGGTCTTTCGGTTTTGGTCATGCTATTGTCTTTGAATTAATTGGAATTTTAATGCTTTGTTTATAAATAGAAGCGCATCAGACAGTTAAATGTTTTTAATCGCAAAGACTAGATTCAATTAGTCATAGGCGCGACAGACCAGACAGTTTTATTCAACAGTTTTAGTGCAAAAAAACGACTTTAATTGATCATTAACAAAACGGTAAAAACTAAAGTTTTTATCTCATGCTTTGACAACATGGCTTTCTTTTTTAGACCCATTGGAATTTGCGCACTCCCTGACTTTCCAATATACAGTATGTGTGTTACTGTGTGGCCTTCACGTTACCCGATCTTTGCGCTTTTATGTCTCTCTATTATTCGTATCGATCTTTTTCTGTGAGTTAGGTCGGAAGTTTGTCTTCTTCTTCCAAAAAAGCACGTTCCATCATGCCATATCCTATCTCCAAACTTGCCTATGGCCTCCGTTGCCGTCTTGGTAGACTTACCACCCCAGTCGAACGTTACAATCTCCAAATTGCCGCTGGTGATTCTTCTATCTGTCCGCCGATATGCCAACAAGTTGACAAAAGAGGAGATTTGGAATTCCTCTGTGAAAATAGTGCGGTATCCGTTGTTGCCGCTTCAGGTAGTATTTGGCAGCCAATTGAAATTGCAGAAAATGATCTTATCATGACGATGAAATCAATTTTTACTTTAAAACATTTTGGATCAAAAGATTTAAAATCTAATGTATTTGACCATTTTCTATGCAAACCTCAATGTGTGACGTTTAAAAACTGTGAAATTACGGAACCGTTTATGGAAGCGGTGTCAAAGTTAACGCGTTCAAACGTTGATCGCGTTTTTATTAGGTATGACGACAATAATGCGCCATCTATTATTAATTTTACACACCTTCTAACGGCGTATCCAACTCTCGTAATAGTGTTTCTCTTTGGTTGTTATTTGTCTAAAACTTGGCTTTCTGAGATTTCACTGTTTAAAAATAATTCACTAAGAACAATGATGTTTAATGTGCCGGCCAACCAGGTCGAAACAGTGGATGTTACCGATCTCGTTATTGTTTTAAAAGTAAGTTTTTATTATTGTTTTCCAACACATTTTTATAATTAAGTTTACAGACTCAAAAACAAAGCATGTCTTTATGTATAGTTTTCTCTGGGGGTGATGAAAGCAGTGATCAGTTGATGGTACAATTGAAAATACATTTAAGCCAGCAACTTGTTGAGAATCACAGCTGTAGTATGAAAAACTGCACATGTTCATATGTCGTAATTGATTATAAGGGCGATAAACTTGTGTGGTCCTTGCCGGCTGATAAGGAAGACCGCGGCTCTTCAATTTAAATGTCTTTACTCGTTTTTATATGGATTGAAACAATAAACTTTATTTTTTGCAAGACTTGAACAACTTTACAATTGTTTAAAAGCTATTACATATTGCAAGAGATCACTGTTTTCGTATCTGTTGTACGAAAACATATTGGACACACATATGTAGATTTGCGCATTTGGCCGCCTACAATAGACTACCCTCATCTAGCATCAAATGGGCCACCGCACGCCAGTGCACGCCATCAAAGTCGCTCTATGTATGGATGTTGTAAGCTATTCAAAAACAGGTTTGTAAATATGTCACAACTAAGAGAAAACTTGCTGATGAGTTTGCACTTATTTGTGAAGTCCACGCATTTCGGTCTGCTAAAAGTCAACGATATGTATTGTTGCTCTAGCTAAAGTAAGTTCAGACCAGTATTATCTAAAAACATCCTAATGAACTTTTCTTTTCAGGCCCAGCCACCGGGTTTTCATCTTTCTATATGTTTTATGGGTAATATGAATGAATACTTTAAACCATTGTTTCGAGATCGGAAACTAAAGCTAAACCAGCAGCTTGCTTACTGTCGCAGGGATAAAAACCTTGAAGTTTTACAAACACATGTGCATATCAGGCATAAAAAATGGAAAGAAAACTGGTACCTGTCATCTAAGTAAGAAACAAGCACATAATTATTGATTTTCAAAAATATGTGATTGATTTCTGGCTGCTTTTTCAGTGTATTGTGATAAAACCAATTTATTCGTATCAAAAACTGAAACAAACTCAAAAATTAATCAAAAAACTGTCTCAAGAGATCATCTTTTCGTCACTTATTTAGCTTTCACAGAGTGAAAGACAGTCTGACCGTATGTAAAAATTAAATTAGGCATCAAAGTTAGCTTTCTCCGGCAGCGGCGATGCCATCTTTGCGGAAATTGTGGGCACGACGCCCGCATCGACGATTTGCGCCGATGAAGTCGAGGATGAAAGGGTCCAAGGCCGCGGCGATGCTTGGGCCGTAAAGTTGAAGAAGATCGCCGTGGTGGTTACTATGAAGGCAACGCCATAAAAGACCCAGGCCCATTGTTCGGGGGTGTTATCAGGTGTCAGGTAGGACACGATCGGCGGGAAGATCAGCATGACTGCGCTCACTATGAAGGTGTTCATCGCGAGGATGAAGTGGCAGTGTTGCTGGGAAATCTGGAAGTTAGCGTTTTAAGAATGTTTGACTAATAAGAAGTTGTAATTTACCATTTGTACGCTCTTCGAAACACCAAGCGCATTCAATCCACAGAAAGCGCCAGCGGCAATAAAGGCAATCTGCAAGAATCCGACATACTCAACAGGCAAAAGTGCCATCAGAATCAAGCAGATTGACATCGGGAATTGAGCGATCGAATTAAACATGATGACACGGGCGCGTTCGCTGATAAGCGTGAAACGGTCACTAAAGGGACCTCCGATCATCTTCAACATGATGGAGAAGACAAATGGGGCAGCGGCAGCGAATCCAGTCTTTTGCACGCTGAATCCAAGGACCTTATTAAGGTAAGTGGGGCCGAATTGCGTGATGAGTTGGTAGCCGAAATTGCCGCCAAAGCAGGAAATGAAGATGCCCCAGACCGATAAGTCAGTCAAAATGGCCCGATACGGCACGGGTTGACGTTGACGCTTGGCACCGGGTTTGGTCGAAAGGATGTGCAGTTTGCCGACGGAGATCTTTTGGAGTTCTTTCGCGGAGACATTGCTACAAATTCTTGTTTAGAATCTCATAACTTCGCAAAAAGTTGAAAAAGTAAGCTTACCGATGCATACCAGGCGAATCACGATAAAAACTCGCAAATACAACAAAACAAAGCAATGTCAAGAAGCCCTGGAGATAGTAAACCGCCGGCCAGCCATATGATGAATCACAGAATTTGCCGGAAATTGGCATCGTGAAGATGGATCCAAGTTGAAGGTGAATCGATAAAATGGCCAGAAAGAGACCGTTCGATTTGATGGTGGCCCATTCGGCGACAATGGCACCCAAGGCTGGGAATGAGGTGGCCATGGCGAAGCCCTGAAGAGGGGAAATTGAGTTTTTTGGAATTCAAATGGGTCAGAATTGACTTACTTCGAGAATTCGCATGAAAAACACAGGGTAAAAACCGTAACGGACAGCTGTTGGGATCAATAGGGTTGATGCACCGCTCAATAGACCGTAAACTGTAAAAGTTTTTCTGAAATTTAAAATTTTAACCTTTTACTGGTAAAGAGTTTGCTATCTACACTTACCGTACACCATATTGATTAGTAAAATAGGTAATCGGAATCGTTCCAAAAATCTGCCCGATCGCGATAGCGGAGAAAAGCCAGCTAGTCTCCATAGGGTCAAAGATCGGTTCTGAAAGTTGACGTCAGACATCTTTGAATGTACTTTAGTCAAAACTGCAAAACTAACCCGATTTAACAGTAACATTGCTTCCAAAATCAATATCCTGTTCCAGCTCAAACCCATTCCCGGCAACACTATCCTTAACCATACAAATAACAGTGAAATTTAGTGTCAATGAGTTTGCGCAAATGAAGGTCAAGCACGCCAGTGACAGAAACACGATGACGTATCGGGTCGAGTTTCCGAAGTCAAAATGGGATCGTCCGCCGATGCGTGGCGGACGCTCCATTTCGGTTTCCTCAGGGGCGACGATCGCATTGGCAGCCGGGGCCAACGGCGACGATTTGAAGCTGGAAACGTTGTTGAACGGCATTCAAGACAGACAAAGGGTAGGCAGAGGCAGCTGTCGACGAACCACTGACGAGACTACTGCCCCGATCGACGGCCTTTATGATCGGAAATGGGCCCAAGGGCTTCCAAACTCCGCCCAGCTGGTCTTCTTTCCGCGATCGACGCCCCAGCTGAAAGGGTGTCGGTTCCGGCTTACCTTTGGATAGACGATTCAACAGTGGATTGCATAATAATTTCGCCAGTGCAACAAAAATACAGCAGTTTTTAGACAGGGGCTTAGCTTTACATGTGATTATGTTTAATCAGTCTCATTTTTTGATGGAGCTCGAACTTTCCGAGCATTGCGCCATTGAGCTTTGTCTGAGAATTTGATTTTCCGCAACTTTTATTAACTTTGACCTTTATCGATCCACCTACCGTGTTTTTGCATTGATTCTAACCATCATCTGTCTAATACCAACCAGAAACCCCCTGATATGAACAGTTTTTTTTCCAATAACCATAATCTAGACACAATTACGTCAAGTCATCCATCACCGCAAAACGTGCGTCTAATGAAGGTATCTGTGTTTTGCCTGATGACCGAAAATTAGCCCGATAGAGGACCCCTATTATTTTTTGACATGTTCGATCAAAGAAGATTTATTGTACCAAGTTTGAACGCCACGCCAACATGTGATTAGATGATTGTGTTTACTTCCATTTTTGATAATAGACATAGTTTACACTCTCTTTGACCGTTGAATTCTTATATCAAGTGCAATTTTTGTATACTGTAGAATTTTTTCCTACTTTGGTCCCCAAAAGCTCGTACCTGGCACGAACCAGCTTTATTAAACATATGCACGTAAAAAAGACCACCAGCATCATAATGCAGCAGCTCGAATGTATCAGTTTTTGCTCTTTGCAGCTTACATTAGTCAACATAGATTAGCTTCGACCAAATGCGGAGTATGATTTATGCAATCCCGCTTTATGAATAAGTTTTTATCATTATTTTTGATCGTTGCGAAGTTGCGACAGCGGTGAAACAAAAGTCAAAAGTCGAGGACACGAGCACCGAAAATGGGGGAATTGGAATGCACTTTTGCTCGGATTGCGTTTAGGCAACCGCGCGACAGCTGTTTCACGGTGATCGTTTGGCCTCAGGGTTTGACGTACACGTTGTTCGTTCTCTGGCAAAAAACTGAAGTAATAGGTAAGAACGTGTTTACCACGGACATTTAAGATGTGGAAAAGGAAAGCACATAATCGTTATCCTTAACGAGCTTGATCAGTCATCACAGTTACATTGAAACACCATTAACGTTATGACTTTACTAGCTTACCATCTTCTATTAGCTCACATACTGAAAAGTGGCCAAAGATACCCTTGAATTTTGCGTCTTTTTATGTTAAGAACAGTTGACGTCGTGGATGTTATGTCAGTTAAGAAAACGTGGGGACCAGCTGAGCATCCGGAAGGGTTGGGAGTTGTTTTTATATTTTGTTAAAAGGTTTGCCATGCAGGTGCAAATGATATTGACATTGTTTTGGAAAACAAATACATCGCAAATGGAAAACAGTCGAAGTTTCCAGACAGTTAGTATTGGACAGACAGTGCCTGGCCACACGTTTATCACATGCAAAGCTGGTTGATCTCGATTTTTCTGGACGTTCTGATTGCGGAGGCTATGCTGCACGGGTTTGCGATTTTGAATGTGTCAACTATGTACGAGGGCGACGCATGAGCGATAAGTTATGACAGTACTTTGGAAGTTGGCATTGCACAATGGTGACAGTATCGACTAGAATTCTAGAAACTTCATTATTTTTAAAGATGGAAGGTTGACATCCATATATCAAATTGCACTTCAAGGGCCGAGTTTTTGTACTTCGTTACCAGAAAACACGACAAACTACTTTACACACAAGGAGGCATAAACTCAATCTATCGTAAAACAGTATTTCAAAATATGTTTATAAAATGTCTCATAAATTTGCATAGATGTTTACTTTGAAAGATAGCCCATGGTTAATCAGAATCCTCCGATTCATTCATTCACTCCGCTCTCCGCGGCGGAAGGCTGGCGGCCATGATCGGAACCGCTCTCGCATACCTGATATCCTTGGCCCTGGTGACCGGCGCTCCAGTCAATCCGGGTTACTTTGCGACCACCGATGTTGCAACCATGACCCGCGATATTGCATTACCAACTTCGATTATTTATGGCGGCTTGTAAGTTCCTGTCTCGATTACGCGTGATTTGTCGTACACTGATTTTTTCCAGGGGTGTCACGATGGAAAACCAAGACTCAACTAATAAATTCGCCCTGGCTATGAAGAAAGAAATGTTTGTTCTTGGTTTTAAAACCGTTAAATCCGATCCGGAATTAATGAAACGGTATTTGGTCGTAACGATGACAAAGCCTAATACGGACGATTCCATCAGCATGAGAATCGAGTTACGTGTAGATGATAGTGGAGGCGGATATGTCAACATAAGTTTGTTTGTATTCACAAGGCTGTAATAACTGTCAATTCAGTGCGCGGATCGCAAGATAAAATTTATCTTGGAAGATTCGTTAACTTCGACATGGAGTTCACTGTAAATCGTGATGGAACGGTTACTAGTAGGGAGATTACCACAAACATTCCGATCTACGACCATTGCGCGGACTTTGACTCTACGCACTGCATGATGTTCGTCAGCCTAGCCTCGGAAAATTTGGCTCCAGGCACCGTTGTCACCTTCGTAAGTAGAAAGTTTCCAATTTAATTTTTTTTGATTTACGTATTCAGATTTTAGGGCGGTGACGTCAAGTTTCTTACCAAGACTCGTCCGACAACCACAACGACGACGACCACGGCCCTCATGACCACCCCGCACAAATCCTCTGCCCAGCCCAACTCCAACAACGCATCACCGCCGGAATCCGACGGCAGCGTCCAAACCACCGAAACCGTAGCCAAAGCGGGCGGCCAATGGTGGATTGTCATCGTTGTGGTTGTCATTTTTGTCGTTATTGTACTCGTCGTTACCGGTGTTATCGCCGCCATCTTTTGCTACCGAAAGAAGCAGGCTACGGCCAAAAATACCCCTGGGGTATGGTTTACCTCATGCACTAAGACCAAGTCATCATGAAAGAACGTTTTCAGGTGTCCGGAGCGTCAATGGACCAGCCGTGCGACGAGACAACAGTCGGGAATCCAACGGGTGCCGAACCAACATCTGTGAACCAAGTGCATAAGTCGGCCCAGGCAAACGACAACATATATGACAATCTCGATCCCAATGCCGCACCTCTAAAGAATGCTGAGAATCCGCCTCCCCCGCCATCGCAGCCCCCGCCACCACCGGAATCAACTCCGCCGCCGCCGCCGCCCCCGACATCGCAGGCAAAGCCGCCACAGGAGTCAACTCCCCCTCCCCCGCAACCACCGGCTTCAGCTACCCCTCCCCCGCCGCCGCCGGCATCAGCTACTCCTCCCCCGCCGCCGCCGGCATCGCAGGCAAAGCCACCACCGGCTTCAACTACCCCTCCGCCACCCGCTACGCCACAGGCAGCTCCAAACGCAGGTCCGATGTCGTCAAAGGAACCTGCCGACAAGCCCGCCGCTGAAGCGAAGATGGGTAGCAATGACGACCCAAAGACGCCTTCTCAGAAAGCCGATGTGCCCAAGAATGCTGATGCCGGTGCAAACAAAACGGGAAAAAAGAAGAAGAAGAGGAAGAAGTGGCAGGACATTCCGCTTCTGCCTGGTGATGATCCAAATTCACCCAAGATGGGAGAAGCAGGACGAGAATACGATAAACTTCGTTTTAAGAGACAGGTAACACTGAAAAAGTACGATCGTGGAGTTTTTTTGTAAAAACGCTAAAAAAGAAACGCGTTCACTACTTTTTCGGTAATTTCGTTACTGATTAAAACTCCACGATTCGATTACACATAGTGACACTTTCGTGAGTTCTTTGTTTTAGTTTAAAGGTAATCGTGCCGAGGACGCGAAGTTTATAAAGATGTTTAACGAGGAACTAGCACGAAAGGCTCAAAGTACACCTGATAAAGCGCCAATAACACCAACCCCTCCGATTTTGCAGCAATAATTCAGACACTTTAATTATCATTAATTTATCGATTGATTTTGGCAAATAAATACTTGGATTTTTTAAATAATTCTTGAAATATTGCACCAACAACATAATCAAATCTTGTTACTTGCCATTTGGGAGAAAGTCGCAGGTTGTGATTTGAAAGCTACGATCTCCAGGTTACCCTTGGCAATCCGCCGATCCATCCGCCCCTATTTCAAAAGACTATCGAACCAATTGCCATTGGTGATGCTTTGCTTCCGAAACTTCAACCCATTAAAGAATATGACTGCCTTTCTATCGATTGGATAAGCTTTGACAAAGACACTCTGTACCATATAAGTGCTAGCCTGACTGTCGATAATATTTATGCAATAATCAAAGCACTCCAAATTCAACTCCCTGTAATTTGACCCATTTTGACACATTTTTTGGCATAATAAATGCAAAAGTCAACCCATTTTTCTAAAACTCAATTATGGGTATATCTATAGGTGTTTGCAAGTTTGTAAGAATCGCGCCGGCTTCGGGCGAAGCATTCCAAGGCTAGCTTCAGCTTAAATTAGTCCAGTTTTACGTTTAAAAATCGGAAGAAAATTTGAAAATTTCTATTTTCGTTTGAAACTCTTTTAGCTGCGATGCCGGCTTCTCGCGAAGTATTCCACTAAAATTCTGAGAGGATGCATTATTCGCATCCGCGGTCACGAACCTTTTTATGTTTTTGAAAAGGGGCGACGATCCGTGACATAATGTACCTTTACAAAAATGCCAAGTTTGCTGATTAGTTGTGCACAAAATGTCCCAAAATTAGAATAGATATCGGTCAGAGTCCTCCGATTTAATCATTCACTCTGCTCTCCGCGGCGGAAGGCCGACGGCCATGGACGGTACTCTTGCCATCGTCTGCCTGATTTCCTTTGGCTTGGTCAGTGGCGGTCCGATCGGCGCCATTTATTTTGCGACCACCAACGCCGCAATCATGTCCAGTGAATCTGGACTTCCGACTTCAACGATCTATGATGGCTTGTAAGTTCCTGTCTCGATTACGTGTGGTTCGTCGTAGACCAAGCAAATTTTCAGCAGTATCAAGATGGAAGACGCCGATAGGAGTGAACAATTTGCCGTCGCCATTAGGAAGCAAGGAGATTTAATGCTCAAAATACAAATTACGAAATCCCCAAAAAGCAGGCAATGTTTGATTATGACTGTAACAAGTCCGGTTACTGGAAATTCCGTCAACAAAAAAATCATGTTATATACAATTAATAATGGAGGATCTGTGTTTGCTGGTTTGTTTATTTTTACCATACATTAATAAATGATTTATTTAGAGGAAAGTTCGACTGGCGAAGTACAGCTTGGAATGATTATAAACTTCGTCACAGACATAAAGATCAGTTCTAACGGCAGCTTAAGTACCTTTCCGATACGAAGTGGAACCGTCGCTTTTCCAATCTACGACCATTGCGCGGATTTTGACTCTACGCACTGCGTGGTACTAGTAAATTTAGTCTCGGAAAATTTGGCTCCAGGCTCCGTCGTCACCTTCGTAAGTTTAACAGTTTTATTATTCGGATTCACTTATTCAATTTTCAGAGTGGTGACGTCAAGTTTCTTACCAAGACCCGTCCGACAACCACAGTGCCGACGACCACTGCCCTCACGAGCACATCCTCTGCCCAGCCCAACTCCAAAAACGCACCACCACCGGAATCCGACGGCAGCGTCCAAACCACCGAAACCGTAGCCAAAGCGGGCGGCCAATGGTCGATTGCCGTCGTTGTGATCGTCATTTTGGTCGTTATTGTACTCGTCGTTGCCGGTGTTATCATCGGCAACGTTTGTTACCAAAAGAAGCAGGCTTCGGCCAAAAATAACCCTGGAGTATGGTTGTTACGCACTCAGACCAAGTAGTCATCTAAGCACGTTTTCAGGCTTCCGGGGCGTCGGTAGAGCCGCAAAAAGTCGATAGCGGTGTATGAACCAACGTTTCCACAGTAACGGAGATAACATGGGTTTTTATTTATATGTACCTTTCCAAAAAAGACTGTCTAAATGCTCCTTTTGATTAACATTTGATCATCATGTACAGAGTTTCATCATATCAG
>KB455265.1:67944-89423 GCA_000341325.1 Panagrellus redivivus | reverse complement strand
TTCTTACCCCTCAATTTCAGACAAGAACTTGGTCGGGAAACAACCTCGTTGCGCGATCGCATCCACATCCCCGCCAAAGAGATGGCCTTCTCTCGCCAGATGCTCCAAGATGATTCGAACAATCTCGCCCAAGTACATGCCCGAGACCATCTTTTCGAACAGCTGATGGCCCTTATTGATGGTGGCTTCATCGAGGATCTTATCGAATTCCGTGAAGAATTCTGACAGTGCTCCATCATCGCCGAAGCCGCCCCATTCTGTGTTGACGCACATCTGAAATGGCACCATTTCAACCTTTTTCCCTCAAAAGCTTCAAAATCAACCATACCTCAGCAGGTAATCCATCCTCAGCGGGATTGCATTCGCCCTCAATCTTCGGAATGCGATCCAATCGCTCCATGTAGCAGGCATTGCTGCCAGTTCCGCAAATGACGCCGATATTGCACGAGTTCTCCTTGAAGGCACACGCCATCATGGTGCCAGTCGTGTCGTTTAGCACGGCCACGACGTCAATATCGATGTCACCGCGACGGTGGCAGGCCTCACGCAGCATCTGGACGACATCATTGCCTTCGACGCCAGAACACTTGAAGCCCTTGGTCCAATTGACGAGTTTGGCACAGGTTAGCCCATATTGCTGGCACGGGAAGCTGAAGGTGAAGCCCAGGGGCAGTTTTTCTTTGTTGACGAGGTCGTGTTCTTCGATGAATTTGGCGAGACATTCGGCAATGTGGTCAAACAGCTGAAATTGACATCATGGATACTGTATTACAGTAGAAATCTCCAAAATTACCTTAGTGCCACTGCCACGCATGATAGATTCCGGCACACGAAAGATTTTCGACGTCATTTCACATTCAGTGTTGTCTATCCGAATCAGAAGGACACGGAAATTGGTGCCACCAAGATCAAGGGCCAGGAAGTTGCCGTTTTCGGAGCCGTTTGGCACGGATCGGACGAAGGAGGGGAGCATCTTGACGGCCGCCGTCGGGGCGCCTTCTTTGGAGAGGCCTTTTTGATAGCTTTTTTCCATTCGGTCCATGATGGTTCGCAGGTTGTCGTCGGAGAGTTCCAGGGGTTTGCATGCTTCTTGTACCTGTAAAGAGTTCACTTTATTGGCACTGTTTTTGAAAACTGACTAATTGGTCTAAATTGACACCCAATTTAGGGATCAAATTGTGTTTTGACACCCTCATTGTCCACTCCTAACCCCAAATCAGGCCACCCTGGCCCTCAAAGAACCATCAATCAGCCCATTTGTCATCCGTTCATCGAACCAGCATGGCTAATGCCCTCAGGCTGGCAGGCTGCACCCCCAAAGATAACATAAACAAAAAGACTACATAAATTGAAACCCTATAGCGGCACTATAATTAACCCAGACAGACGAATTCAAAACTTACCGCATCAGTGGCTACGAAACTGAGAACTTCCCTTGCCTTGAGAAGGACCTCATAGGCGCAAAGTTCATAATCAGTAAACGGGTTCGCCGGATACCGGAAGGCACTCGTACTACACAAAGACATACTTGGTGACCTTCACTTTTCGTTGGAGTTGCTGACTAAACTTAAAGACAAGCGGTTTTAATTGTTGGCTTTTAAACGAAAAACATGGAATGCGTGAACGTGAAACCCGCGAAGAAGCACGCTGATGCCCTGAGGCCATGGGACGTCCTCTGCCACAAAAACAGGAACATATGACGTAGAGAATGACGCGCTGTTGGGGTGATAAATGAGGGTCAGGAGAGGGGGACTAACGTGATAAAAATTTGGAAAATGGAAAAGGGTTTTGATGGCTTGGGGCTTAACTGTAGCTTTTATGGCTCTAATGCGCTTGGTGGATTCATAAAGTGATCAGAATGGATAGATTTGAGTAGGGATGCGACTTGGCTAGCCAAGGTGGCTGTCAACGCATTTGCATATGTGGCTTTGCAACAGCCAAATCGCTCGTTCCGAAAAATGCGTTCACCTTAATCATCACTTTCGTTGGGAGACCTACAGCCATTCGGCTGACACTTTGGCTCTTGCGGGTCACAGCCATGCAAAAGCCACGGTGGCTAGCCACGGTTTTTAAAGCCAAGTCGCATCCCTAGATTTGAGAAGAGATGAACCCGCTTAAATGTAATTCCAATCAAATGTGGATCGAAGTGCCTCAGGGCATGGGCGGAGTCGAGAAACTGTAAGCCGATACTTGAATGGGATGCTTCGTTGGTCGTTGTGGCGCCATTCGGAATCGAAAGGACGATTCGGAAGCAAAAAAGCATTGCAAAAACGTGCAACGCATTGCACCCACATTTAAAAACAAGAAAATCCACACGTCAATTTCAAATGCCAGCGTCAATTTCGAAGTGGCAAATCCGCATCCGGCAACGTGGCGACCATGCGGGGAGCTCGAATCTTCAAAACACGCCGGATGTTGACACTTTTGGGTTCTTCTGGGATCGCAGAGACATTTGTCTCCATGGAAAAGCAAAAGTAACAGTTCAACAGCAGCGAAATAGAGATAGACAGTGCACTTGTAGCTAGGCTCTCCCCTGCCCTAGGCTTGCTAGCTCGCGAGCGGATGTTGTGCCTTTTCCGCGCCACGCCACAAGCACCCCGCGGCCATCTGGTCGATGAGTGTTATGTTAGGAAAATAAATGATGCAACCAATGTGAGAAGGCGTTTAAAAAACTGCTAGAAGATTCGGGCATGCATTATGTAGGCAATTCAAAGACAGATAGATGGAGGCGTTTCATTGGTGATTAAAAAGCCATCAATGAAAACGCAAAAAGCAATCAAAAAACTGTCGAAATTTCTAGAAATTTTGAACCAAAAAAGTAAAGGAGACAAGATAGGATAAACAAATGGCGTCTGGGGTGTTTTTTAAAAACACACCAGTCAATGGTGATCATCGGGTGATGCCTGGCGTGGCGTTTGATGTGATGTTAATGAAATAAGGCAACATTTGTCAAGGATGTGTAAATAGACGGTGGGATTTGATGGATTAGGCGGATTGGAGGTGGGTTTCGTTATGAAATTTGGTCAAAACCTTCAGAATGGGCAAAATACAACTGTTTTAGAGTGGATTTTTCTAGAAAGAAAATGGTTCTTACTCCCAATGGTCAAGCAATGTGTGTGCTGACCCATCCCATCGCCCCTTGACCACAGCGCTTGGGCTGGATCGATAAATGGGACTGATAGTAAGAACCCAGAAAAGTAAGACCATAAACCACGCCTTTAAGGATATAGAAAGTAAAACTAATCCATTAAAACCATAAGACAGACTAATCTGACCTTTTGGATGCCATTCATCCCGGATAGAGTGTCTTTTAACTTAAAATGAACACCATTTTGTCGAATTTTTTACGTTTTCAAAGGCTATACCTAATCCATTAGACACTTTGTCTCAACACCCCCCAAATAAGGCCCCGCCCATAATCACTTCAACCAAATCTCAAAAAACGAAGACTCACCGCTTCACTGTGCGAAACATCGAGGGACGTACGACGATGAAGGCTTCGAAGCTTCTGGAGCGAATTCAGCGTTGGTTGACGCTCGACATGGGGTGGACGATGGCCGCCCGTAGCCGAGCCCGGTGATTCGGGTGCAACTTGCGAAGAGTTGGGCATCGTCGTGGACGGTGGTGCCACGCAATAGACCTGCAGGGGAGCAAATATAGTTTGATATGAAAATTAGCCATCAAACATTGCGCGAAAATGGAATAACGCTCGCTAATCATAAAAATGGAGATGAAAACCTTGCCTCTTGAGAAATCATGTCGGAAAAAGGGTCAAATTAGTCAAAACCGAACCGTAAAGCTTACAGGGATCCAAAAACAGAACCAAAATTAAGATCCTACACGGCAAAATGCAAATCATTCCCAAAATTCCAACTAAAAAGCCCTCAAGAACAGCAATAGCATGAAATTTCACGAAAAGTACCAAAAAGCAGCCGTGATCAATGTCATTTTTCAATTCTCAACATTGAGACAGCACTACGCAAGCAAGCAGAGACAAATCGACTAATCAATAGGGACCTTTTACTTCAAACAGGCCCGAGCCCAATGCTGGTCAGCGAAAAGGCGACCAGTCAGTCGGAATGTTGGAAGTGCATCGCAGACCACATCAAAAGGAAGCACTTTTGATCAGTCCAATCTGATGATTGTGTTAATTGGTGGGAATGTGGGTACTTGGTGGCGTCAAATATCGGAAAAACACAAACTAAAACAGTGAAACACGTAATGACCGAAACTATGAGTGTTTTGTTTGTTCAGGTTGGCCGCGGGGCGCCGCCATAGCCATGGTGATGACGTTGATGAACCACGTTGTGGTCGGGGGACTTCGTCGAAGACTTACGAGATAGTTTTTATTCTAAAAGGGGGAAAGACGGCGCGGAAAGATATCGAAATCGAGAGACAATCAATGCCGAACGGCTGCGGTGGGATGGGTGGGTGTGGGCGTGGACAGGCAGTCCAAAACAGGTCTATTGGTTGGTTGGGGTTATCAGGGAATCAATTAATCAACTTCTCTGAAGGTCGGAAATGCGATAGTTCAGTGAAATGAAGGCCAATATTGCATCGCCTGAGGGGTTTTAACGGTTTTGAGTGCGTTTTGACGATAGGCATAAGCAAAATGGCCAAAAACAAAGACAGACAAGGAAAACTTTGTCAAATTCATTCAAAAACCCGATAGAGAAGAAGATTTCAAACGGCCTCTGCCGACGCTGACGCTCGCTCGAAACGTGCCAAACTGCGACGCGGAAAACGGCGCCCCCACCATCCGAAGACTTGCATCATGCCGCGGAAGTACAGGGCAGCCAGCTCGCCAAGCCGCAAAATACACACATTCTTGTCCGGTGGGAAGCAAGGAAGCATTGGAAAGTCCGACGGCACAACCGCCACGACGACCACGTAGCCTCGGGGCACTGTCGGTCCGGTTAGCCAGTTAGCTAAGGAAGAAGGACGCACAAACTGGCCGACATGGACCTAGCTGACGGCCTCTGGCGGCTGTTTCTCCGTCCGCGGAAGACAACTAGCCACGTCGATGAGCAAGCACCACAAGGACAACTCCCAAAATCAGCCTGGGGCCTCCGGGAAAGGCGAAACGCTTCGGGAAAATGTGGCACATGGTCGGTTTTTGGGTTTTGGAAATCGATTTTAGCCGTTTTAAACCTCAAAACTTACAAAAAAGTAAACATGCTTCGCGACATTAGCAGTATTAATAAAGCT
Source organism: Panagrellus redivivus (assembly GCA_000341325.1). NCBI lineage: Eukaryota > Metazoa > Nematoda > Chromadorea > Rhabditida > Panagrolaimidae > Panagrellus > Panagrellus redivivus. The sequence goes on along the minus strand of KB455265.1, from coordinate 84,215 downwards.
TTACCGAATCTACAAGCCTTCAAAACCCCTCGCCACCCCAATTCCACCCAAAAACCAATAAAAATCACCCCCAAATCAAAACGTCATCCAACAAACCGAACAGAAACCCCAAAAATAACCCAAAAGTTAAGGCATCACAAATGTGTTTACAACAACCTTCATTCAGGTGATAGATTTGTTAACGTTTGGAAACACGAAATCACGTAATCAATGAATACTTTTTACTTTTCAACGTTGCGACTTTAAAAAACGGATTGAAAAACAGCGTTAAAAAGTCATTCCGTCGCTAAAAAATATCAGCGACACCCGAAGCCCCCTAACTGTCAGTCGTTTGAAACGCAAAACCTAACATAAGAAGATGAAAATGTTAACAACGGATGATGATGGGTGACGGAGATCGCGTAGAACAAGCAGCGAACTTTGACACTGACTTTGATTTTTGCGAAGGCAAGGCGGTCGTAAACAGGCTCGCTGAAGCCACGTGCGTTAATGGGGGGACGGAAGGGGGAGAGCAAGATTGCCGCAGGACAAGAGACGTTGGGAAAAGTGATCGACTAATCGGATGCTGCGGATGTGGATGGTTTTTGTAAGGATTTAAAAAAAATTGAAAATGTCAAATTTTGAGGAGATAATAAATTTACTTCCTACGGCGAAAGCACACGGCAAAGTTTCAGGTTAAGTTTGAAATCAATGAACGATCAAATTGAATGAAGTCAAAAAGCAGGTTAATGGCAACGTGGTAACAGCTTACTGGCGTCTAAGGTTGATTCCGTCGGGTCGATGACAGCTTTGCGCAGGCAGGAAACCGCGTGTTGCACGTTAATCACGCTCATCTTTACCGCAAATAGTTGGAATCAGTGCACATTGTCTGAGTTTTTTTGGTTTTCTGATTGTGAAGGAAATAAGAATTTCACTCATTAACGAAATTGAACATTATTGAAAAAGTTTTGAGATTAGCCAGTTCGGTGCATTGAGATTATTTTAATCAAATTTTGGTTTCAATTATTTAAAGTTTGTAAAACCACAAAATTCAACGTGTTGCAAAAGATTATAAACTTTAACCAACTTGTTTGATGTCTTTGTTGTACAAACTTTACCTTTGATTAATGACGATCAAACTCGAAGATGTGATAATTTTATAAAAACTGTTGCGTACTAGGCTTTTTGGATTGCATTACCTTTTATTAAATTCTGTTTTCTTTGCAACTGCACATGGTGTGAAACTTTTTGATTTTATTTATGTGAACTATGTATGCATCAAATGTCAACTAACTGTGCAACTGTTAAGTACACCAGAGCTACGTTAATGAATGACAATGACATCAACAGTAGATCGCCTTAGAGATTAATCACCCCTTTTCAATTAATCCACTGGCTTGACAAACGGTGTGAACATTTATCGTACAAATTCGACCACTTGTTAAAAAACATCAATTGTCTCAAACTTTCAAAAATAAATTAATGACATCTCACTGATTGACTTGCCAATTCAACTTTTTCATAAACACACTGTCAATTTGGAACTAGTCGAAATCGCAAAGGAACACAGCTCCAATTAGTCCGTCATTGATCCTTCGCCATGGGAAATTGGGTTTAAACTTTTCGTGATCGTCAATTTCGTCGTGCATCTGTCGCTCAAGACGGGCTGGCTAACTGCCTTCGCGAATCTTTGCCGACAGCCGTTTCAAGTAAGTGGATCTTAGGTGAAAAGTACGCGATGAAACTGCCTTCAAGGGTTCTATTTTGAGTGAATTGGTGGCTGATTGATGGGAATATGCTTACTGTTTGATGGGTTACGGTTTTATAAATAGGCTTGTTTTGCAATTTTGGGCTTTATAATGGCAAGGTGTAGGTAGTCGGTCAGCGTTACGGTTATTGTACAATAGTAAGTTGAGGTCGCCAACCTTGAATAACTTTTACTCGCGACAGTCACGCTCGATTGAACGCCGTATCGAGAGCGAAAGCCACTGGTCAAATGTTTGCTGCCGGAACATGTTTCGCCACTACCCCGCTGGCCGCTGGCGGTCGACAACCAAATCGTCTCACATCATTATTATTAGGCATCACTTATGTGACGAGACGTTCAACAACACATTTCCCCACCCCTGATGGCTGTCCGGTCCGATCTATTGTATTGTTTACCTAATTTTGGTCATTTACAGGGCTGTCCCCGACAGGTCTGCTCCGTGTACTTGGGAAGGCTGTCACCTGGGCAATGGGCTTGACGACAAATGAGCGCATTTGAATGGTGTGACCTTGCGGATCGAGGTGGGATCGCTATAATAATGAACTTGATTGACAATTGCAAAGTCTGTCTTATTGATTGTTATTTTTGTCCAGTTTTGGAACTTTGAGAGGTTATTGTTTTGGATAGACCGTTTCCCGCATTCCAATCATATCAGACATTCACTTTCCGACTTTCGACATACCCCTGGAGGGCGGCATGCCCCTGCCCGGATGTCACGGTTATCGACAATTCCCCGCCGCCCTCACATGACAGTAGATAGTTGGATCACGGAGCCAGCTTCCTTCCCTTCTAGTCGGGAATAGAATGGAAATCGAGATGCTTATCAGTTAGTGCTCCCATTTTTGTGATGTTTTTTGCTCGTTGCATTGAAAGCTTGTTGATTGATTTCGTCAAAAGCTGTTTGATGGTTTCGTTTTCATTGTTGAAAATGGAATAGTATTTGGAATTCCCGTTTTGCATTTCTATTTTCTATCCAAAAATAGCCACTTTTTCCCCATTGTCCATCCCGTTTACCCAAGCATGGCGCCGTCTTTGTCGCAAATCGGCGCCGACCCTTTCCATTCTGCGCGAGCTAAAGAAAAACAACTTCCCCCGATGGCAACCGCGTCTTTTTTCCCATCGCTTGAGCACACATAATACAAAAAAGGCATGATTCCCTTTCTTTTTGGTCTTCCTGACAGCGATCCGACCCGCCGGCTGGTTGCCATTTCCTCGACGCCGCGGCACACCCTCAACAGCTCCGGAAAAAAAAGAGTCGCCAAGTGCAATGGGATGAATCACGGAGCATTCGGGGTCAGATTGAGGGCCCGTATGTGGTTATATCGGCGAAATTAGTCATTTTTAGTTGTTTTTTTCAAACCAAATAAGCATTGCAAACCCAATGTGCGGTCGATTTAAGGGTGGTACGCCCACTCATTTCTAGCCAGACAGTTTTTTTGATAAAGTAAAGCAAGAAATCCGCTTTTCAAAAAGTCGATCGACCTTCGAATTAGCGTCCTCGGTACCTAAAAAACTGTTTGCAGCCTCAAAAAGCGTCTGCGCACCTAAAAAGTGTTCATTGATTCTGTTTTTTTGTCAAACCTGAAGTGCATTTTTTGTTTATATTTTGTACGAAAATTGGTTATTGCCGTTTTGATCCGTTTTAAGCACCACAAAAATGTAAACCACCCGTCTTGTAGCCAACTTTCACGTTTTTTGCATACACATGTTAACAGTGTTTCTAACAACCCCAACACTTTCTTTACACAATCAAAAAAACCCATCAGATAACTAACACTCCACGTTCCAATCTTGAAATTTCCACTTTGTACCCATAAACTCCACAACGAGAAAGTTAACGGTCATAAAAACCGTCTGTAAGCCCTCTTGTCGCCTGTTTGCCTTTGCGATCGACAACAACGTCCGAAATACCGGCGCCGACCAACGATGATATTCGTTTTGCGTGTGAATGTTGATTTGGTTTCAAAACGCGCCTCTCGTATTAGAGGTTTTATCGGTTTGGTTTCCCCGAAGCAAGTTGTTGCTTACATTTACATTGGCTTGTCTTGCTGCATGTATTGATGCGATGAGCAAGCCTATCATTATTATCGGAATTTGTGTCCAAAGGCTTAGTTGAATTGCAAGTGGTGACTCAGGTCTTGCTCTGTTCACACTTTTTCGTTTCACATTCAACTTCAGCTGCAACTGCAACTGTCAAAGACGCTTCTTCAGATGTCAGATTTTCCAAAGGCCAAAGGAATCCAAATTCGTAAAGTCCGCGGACATCTGTGACGCAACAAACAACGGATTTGTCCGCTATTATTCCGTTAATTAGGCGATGAAAAGATGAATTTTGTCCGTTTTGCGGGCGCTTTTCACGCCCCCGCAATTCAATTTTTTGTTCATCCGCTTTGCTGATGAGCGATGAAAAGTTTCTTTCAAACTTAAATTGAATGCATGTGGGTTTTTGGATGTCTTCCCAGCCTTCTGAGCCCTTAAAGGATAAGTATGTTCGGCGTGGATAGACTGCCTGCTTTGAAAACATGCAAAATCCAAAGTGAATTCGCGCGTGATCGCCTCAAGAGGACTACCAATTCGTTCGAGGCATCGGAAGTGCCTCTTCGAACTTACTTACTTTCACAACACAGATCCCTCAGTCCGCCTGAGGCAAATATTCCATCCATCCCAATGATCACGCGAAACCCCCTTGTTGAGGAGCCACCAAACAACGTCGGAAGTCCGAATAATTTTCTAACTGACCACCGTTCGAGTGGTTCGTCCCCGCAATTTCCGCGAGTTAATGAGCTTTCTGGCGCCTCGGGCTATGCAGGTGCGCTTTTCCATCACTAAAAACCGAAAAAAAGTCAATTGAGGACCCACTTATGCTAGCTTCCTGCGCATGTGGCCCTGTTTCAAGTTTGATTGGACTCGAAACATTAGAAAATTGCTTGTTTAATCGCTTTTAATTGCATTTTTCAATCAAAAAGGCTTGCTGTTATGCCTTTTTGTTGACTAATTTCCCTTTCCATCCGCAGGTCCTCGCGCTTTTCGAAGATCCCATTGTTATCCGCTGGTTTCATGCCCTTGGCTGTTTGCAGTTGCTATTGTTCGCCAGACTGGATTACCTCCGATCTCCTTGACGCCATCGAACGTAACTAAATCTCCGAAACTACATGCATATGAAACATGGAGGTGGTCCAGGCAACCAAAAAAGGATGACAAATTGGTCTAACTCGAACCGACAACACGTTTTTTTTTCGTTTATCCAACTTTTTTCGGCCATCCAGAAAAAAAGTGTCCCTGAAAAGTTGCAATAACAATTCAAAGACAAAAAAAAAAACTACAAATGTTGTTTTTCTCGGATTCCGTCCTCAATTTGACACGTCCTTCTTCCCTTTTTTAGCTATTGTATTGTTTACTTTGCATTTAGAGCGTCCGTTGTTTTACGCCCCTTTTCCGTGCCATGAAATCTCGAAAAGTTCCTTCGAATTCGAAGAAAATGAAAGTGATTCACGTTTGCCATTTGACGACGTGAAAGTTAAAATTAAAGCCTTTTTGGCCAAATTCAAAGCCTTCCAAAACACACAGTTTGTCATCGAAATGGGATTAGCCAACTCCAATCCCATCGCCCGTGACTTTGGGGACACATTTCGACAACTCCGATGCGCCTATTCTGTCACTTCACACCTTTTGTCACTTCCGGACTTGCACTTTTCATTTCTATTGTATTTGGGATGCCTGCATGACCACAGACAACGTCACGTCACGGACAATGGTCAATCACTGCTCCCTGCATCTGCCTGCCTTTTTTCGTGAATGTATACGTATACACATCCCCATGTATACGGACACCCTCCCCGATGGCGCCAACCATGCAATTTTCGAAGTCGGTTCCCGCTTTTTGGAAAAAAATAGCTCACAATTTCGTTGGCAGGGATTTGAAATGTTGAAAGGTGTACGCGATTCGTGGATAATGCGAGTGAGCCTACAATTGCATTACGTTTTGTTTAGCGCGTTTTTGCAGCGGATTTTAATGCAGATTTGATACAGGTGTTTTTGTTTCAGTAAAACCAGCTCTAATCGCATCGCCGAATTCGGATATTTTAACGTGTTTGAGTTAGTTGCAGCCGCAATGGCAATCGAAGTTGAGAATGAAACGCAAAAATACCTGCGTGAACTCGATAGCTTCGGATTACCGCCACAGCCATTCAGTATCCATGACGATCTCATCAGGCACGCCGACAGTGTGGCAAAGTTACCGGTTCCTCGGCATTTCGAGGCGAAATTGAATGAAATTAATATTAAACATCAAAAAGTGAGTTAATTATTGCATTTTTTGCAACTTTTAATTACCCCTCAAAGACACGCCCCTCACTTTTAAGTCAAAACCCCTCAAATGCGAGCCACTTCTCCTCACTTGCAAAAACTAAAACCGTTTCCTTATTTAAACCTCATTATCGCCTCCAAATTTGCACGAAACTTCTCCAACTTTCCCGTCTCGCCCCTCCAGGCCCACGTTTTCACTCACGCATATTGCTTGAGGCGATTTATAAGTCGCCGCCGCCTCGAGAAAAGCGTGATATCCGTTGGCGCTCGCGCGTTTCGCATTCCAATTGAATGCGTCAACATAACCATATTTGAAGGGATAGGTTGGTTGCATCAGGTCGGTTGCGCCTCTCTGCAAAGCGAGAACGAGGCGCGATATCAATTGAAGACAGGAAAAGTCAACATTGATTTGTGAGTCGCCAAGACCGAGATTCAACAGCCTAACAACAAATCTCTCCGTTTTTGGAAGTGGAATCGCGATTCGGTCTTGTCTGGGGTGGTGGCGTTCTTTTTTTTGGTCAGTTGGAAATCGGGTTTTTGCGAAGAGCGATGTTTGGAACGGTGCCCAAAGGTTCAGATTTGGAATTACTTACTTTCGATTGATCGGGGTTGCAATATTTGTCTTCCGATTATACAACTGACCACGGTGTTCCCAAGTTAAAACTTTTACAAAAGCTAAGTGTACAGTATCGACCGATTACTTTTTAAGGATTTTTTTATGTATTTAGTTCAAAAACCGATTTTTTTAATTTTAAACGTTATTTTTGTACAAAAAAAATAATCGCTGCTCACACGGAGTTCGAATGCTGAAACGGCTTTGCATCCCAATAAGTATCAGAACCACTTTTTCCACCCCGTTTTTATCAGATTACACTATCCTACCGCTTCCAGAAGTGCAATTTTTCATTGTTGAACGATCCGATACTTCCACATCGTATAATTTTTATTGTTTTATAAACGTTTTTGTCCCATTTCAGCGCATTAGCGACGAATCCTCCGGCCGTCGTTCGTCAGGCTTTGTTTCCCCGACCAGTAGCAGTGGCTCCGCGGCGCCTCAAGGCGGCATGGCTCAATTGCAGCGACAAATGGTCCAAACGACATCTGCTCCGAAGATTCAGCGATCGAATCTTGTCAAAAAAGACGGGAAAACCGTCATTGATCATGACGAGGTTGAGAAGTTGAGGCTGGATGTGGGTTTTTTTGTTACTTTTTTTGGTACGGTAATGAGATAGTTTTTTGCAGGTGCTGAAGGCGAACCGCCCATTGAACCCTTGGATCGACGTCCAGCGACAATCCCCAGAAGCGTCGACAGCCTACGCCAGAAGCCTGAAAGTGCCGTTGACTGTACACACGCCAACGGCATCTGAAGACAGAAATAGCGGACAGAGGGTATCGTCGAGGCTGTCCATGTCCCCAGTTAGCCCATTGAGCAACTCGGCGACGTCGACTTCTTCGACAGCTTCGAGTGTTCCGACGGTTTCGTCGGGGAAATGGACTCCAAAATTGACGACTGCAACCAATCTGTCGAACTTGTCAAATGGCACCTACGCCGCGAAACCGGTAACCGCTGCGGCCTCACCGTCACCGGTTAATGGTAAACCGACGAATCAGAATCAGCAAAAACACGTCGTCCGAACATACCGACCAGCTTCAACCACCAATGTTCTATCAAAAGGCAAAATTCTCATCGAACCCCAGCCACCTTCTTCCATCCGCAACAGCCGCCTTTCAACTTCTATCGACTCAGAGGACAGTGGCCTTCACAACTATCCACGCGAGTCTATTTCGAAGGGATTGAAATTCCTCGATGAAATCGAAGAGGAAAACAAGAAGCGAAATGGAGACCTCAGCAGTGAATTTGCGAAGAAGGCCAAAATAACGCCCTCGAAAGTTGTCGGTATGTTAATTTGGTCCCGCCACGAAAACATGATTGATTATGCTCTTTTCAGGAAACTGCGGCAAATGCTTCGAGCCAGTTTTCGATAACAACAAAGTGACTTACGCACTCGATTCCCTGTTCCATGATCAGTGCTTTTCGTGTTGCATCTGCCACGAAGCCCTCCGTGGACGGCGATTCTACCATGTCGATGGCAAATCCTACTGTGAACGCGACTATTTTGCGAATGCCGCCATCGACGCCGCGACCCGATGCGCCTCGTGCTCTCGGCCGATCACAGATATGGTGCTCCAGGCCATCGGGAAGAGTTACCACCCACAGTGTTTCCGATGCCATCAGTGCCGATGCTGCCTGGACGGCGTCCCCTTCGCTGTGGACGGTGATAACCGCGTTTTCTGCATGGCAGATTATCAGAAACAGTTTGCGCCGAACTGTGCGGCGTGCCGGAAGCCGATTAAAGCCAACAATGTAAGTGTTTTCAGTTGATTTTGGCATTTTGGTCTTGCCACGAAAATGTAATTAGATCGTTTCTTTCAAAAAACCACTTCCAGGAGTTTGGCCAAATCGTCCGCGTAGTCTCCCAGGACAAGGAGTACCACATTGACTGCTACCGATGTGAAGGCTGTGGCCTTCAACTCACGAACGATCGCGATCGACAATGCTACCCGCTCAACGACCACCTTCTGTGTCGTCAATGCAATCATGACTGGTCCCGACTCGCCGGACTCAGTCCGCCTGTTTTGACCGACTGCTGACTTCTCGCAAATAGCTACTTACCTCTGCCCGATACAGTAATCCTCACTTTGCTACTTAACCAAATGCCCGGTCGTGTTACACACCATTGAAGCACCTTACGACCTATCGTCATACTCGCTAGTTTGCTCATGCCGTTGATATCCTCAAAATAATTAGTATTATTGTAAGCTGCCTCTGTGTCATTTTAAATGTTGTCCCACCACGAAAGTTTTGACTGTCGAGCCTTCATTTCAATCAATAGTTATTTTTTGAGTTTTAAAATAAAAGTATTGTTTTACAAAAATAAAGTCCTACTTACAAAACGGCGCATGCCAAACTTTGTTCTCACCATCATACTCAAATTCAACACGGGAACATGCCCCTTTTTCACCTCGTGAGAGTCGTTGGTTTCATCATAGAGAGTTATATAGTTTGTCTCACACAAAATAAGAGTATTTAGAGCGACAACATTTCTCTCTTGGAAATAGTTTGAAACGGATTTACCAAAGATTATTTCCTTGTTAACATAAAAATGGAAGTGTTCATTAATTTTTTTATAAAGTTGACGTTTCGGTGGACAAATTGAAGGATTGCCAGCGGCAATTTGAAGTTTGTAACGTTCGGCGACAGTTGCGAGGTCAGAAGGCGGCAGCGGAGGCCATAGGCAAGTTTGGCGATGGGATACGGCATGGTAAATAATGCTTTTGGGGAAATAGGAAAACAACAAGTAAGCTTAGACGGAAGGTAGCTCATGAATCAATAAAAATAGAGGTGAATGGACGCTAATAGAGCCCGGTTTTAGATGTGTGAAAGCGCAGGTAATGTGACGGCCAAACCATACGCACATGGATCTACTGATATGTTGGAGATTTTAATTAAAAAGAAAATTTTTTTTTTCATTTTAAAATGTGCCAAAGTATTCGGAAACAAGTAAACATGTTTTACAGGTCTGCAAATGCTTCGGATCGCACAGAGAAATGTTTCCAGCGGCAAGTTGAATGCGATATCGTTTAGATGGGCTGGCCAATTCAAGAAGACGGCAACGTTGACCGTAGGGCAGCATGGCAAACGGGAACGGCATCTCTGAAGAGAAAATCACAACAGAAACAGACTAAACTCAAGAAAAAACGCCACATTGTGAACGCAACAGTATGATATGGTTATTGAAAGCAAGAATTTCAAAATTGTTCATCTCACATACATGATTCAACAAAATTTTAGAAAAGTGCGAAAAGCGTGTCTAATTGCACTGACGAGTTCCTTGTGAGCACAATTTATCATAACTGACGCAAAATCATACAGAAACGGTTACAAAACGTCGAAAAAGGAAAAACACAAACATGCCAAAAAGTGTAAAAATCAATAGCTATGTCTGTGTCCACGATCCACGCATCAATCTCAAGTGCTTTTCGCAAACTTCACACCCTCTTTGCGATGCCTTAAAGGTAGCATTCACGGATTCCTAGAATGTGTCTCCCAAGGCACTTGTTTTAAGGGTCGAATGCAATATTGCCGGCAATTCAAGACTCAGTCATCGCGCATTATTCTGGACTCACTTTTTGGTATTGTCGCTTGCTAATCTGTAATATAACTAATACATATCAAACATTTTATATATTTTTTTTCTTCAACCATGACCATCATCCCCCAATTAGCCGCTAACACAATCGACGATTTCGACGGATTAATCAAAATTATTGAGAGTATCAAATGCGAAAAGCATCTCCAGAAGTTTGCAAGTGATTTCCCATCGCTTGGGGATCTCATTTATGAGCATGGCCACATTTTTACTAATGTCTTTAAAATTGTGAAGGTAAGTAACATTCATGGCACACTTCTTTTTTATATTTTTTTAATTTACACTTGCAGAATGATTGTTACGCCCTTCGCAAGAAACCATCCGAGTCTCAAGCGTCGTTGAAAAAGCTGGACAACTTAGATGAGATCAGAACCACCGTCAAAAAGACACTCATCATGGAGAATTGCAACATTTTCACCGTTGAAAGCTTGATCAATGTCGGCTTTGAATTCGAAAATGCCACAAGATTGATCGTGTCAAACTGCATTTTCACGCCGGAAGATTTGCATTTCCTGTTGAACGGTGGCAAATTCAAAAGCATCTATTTTGAAAACTGCTTCGTCAATGAAGAAGTTCACATTTTCAAATACTGGCAATATTTTTACAATGCTACCGATTTGATGTAAGTTTTTCTTTGTTAAACTTGCTCGTCAGTTAATAATCCTCTTTAGTCTCGACATAAAAAACCTGATTTACGGATCTCAGGTGGACATGATTTTTGGTTTGTATCGCCGAACAAATCCATGCGCGACTATCGCGTTGCATAACCTGCCAAAGGACGCACACCTTGACACTATTTTCAAGTACATTTCGGTAAGGCTGTTTCATTTTGCATTTTAGTACTATGATTTGTTGTTTTAGACATCTCCCACTTGTCCACGACTGGTCTTACTCAACTTTGCAGAAAAAAAAGAAAATATTGTATTGCAAAACTGTGCGCCTCTCATTGAGCTTTTCAAAACTAACTTTCATACTCCAGTTGATGTAAAAATGACTTCAAAGTATATCAGTATTCGCGCATGTAACCATGGTTTTGATTTTGTTAATTAATAAAATTGTAATTGATAAAACTATTATTTTGACATGAAATGTTTACGTTTTGATTAACATTCGAAACCTTGAAAACCTCAAATCCGACACACCGACCTTGGCCAATTTTTCTTTTGCTGTGTCACTTTACTTATGTCATGCCTATGATCGTTATGAAAACAGAGGCGTGGAAACTGGCATTTTCATGCCTGAAAAACAAGAATCACAGTTTCGTACGAACGATGGCAACGGGCATCCTCACACAAGGATTACACTCGAACCAGCGTCTCATTGATCAAAATGTTTAATGTGAATCTTAAGTGACATTATATAGAAGTATCATTTTGACACTGTATAAATTATAAAACCATGCTTAAAACATTCTCATTCATCATGCGATATGACCTTGACCAATAAATACTCTAATATGCAACTGCATGTCTATCACCATTACGAAAAGATGCAGCTGATACCCCGATATCTCGAAACTGTCAACCTATAAGGTTCTACTTTCCAGTCGCAGATCAGTTATTGACAATCTTTTCATTGTGTAGGCAAAGATGAAGGCCTTGTTGTTCTTTGCTTTTGCCATTGTTCACATAAGCCATTCTACGGCTGGTAAAAGTTATTTTGGTACTTATGGTAAGACTATCTTTAATTGTTACTTTTTCTAAACATTCTTTTTAAAAATAAAGAAAATACCACCACACTGACCATTTTATTTAACATTGTTTTGCAAATATTAAAGCAATCGCTTTATGCTTTTAGACCAAGTTTCATCCGGGTTTGGCCATCATTTCGTAGGCTTTGAAGGATACACCGATAAAATTGTTGATTCACTGGATTATTTCTGTCGTAGTGATGCAGTTTATCGCTTGGAAAAGTTACCAATGAAACTATTGAGAGTTTTGAGTTTGACTTCTTGTGGTATTACGGAACTTGCTGATGATGCCTTTGAAAAAGTCGCTGACTCGCTTGAGGAATTGAATCTATCGGGTAGCATGATAAGGGAATTTCCAGATTTAAGCAAGTTTACAAAGTTGACGAAACTTGTTTTGAACCATTACCTGGTGGAATTTGTTTAAATGTTAACGTAGAAAAAGTTGAACAACAACTTTAAGATCGGCGACTTTTTGGATGAAATGTCTCGACGAAATGAAAGCATTGGCATCAAACATCTCGAACTTGCAAACACTGGATTGACAGAATTGACAAAGTCGAGTTTTTCTCGGTTCAAGAATCTTAAAACACTCGACATAAGCTACAATCCGAATCTTCGAATTGCGCCTGACGCGTTTTCTTCATTGAACTTGGAAAATCTAAATATGAATGCCAATGGATTGACGACGCTACCACTTGAAGTTTTCAATTCTATTCCAACGCTGACTACATTGTCCCTGAATGGCAACAAATTTGTCAAACTTCCGCAAAATGGTTTTGAATCTTTGCCCAATTTGACTTTTCTTAGTTTAAAATTCAACCGACTTGAAAACCTCTCTATCGATGCTTTCAATGGTTTAAACAGTTTAAAACATTTGGATTTAAGTCACAATCGTTTCACTGATTTGCAACCTGGAATATTTGACAATCTCACTCGTCTTGAGACATTGGATTTAAGTCACAATGCCTTGACTAAAATTCAGACTAAATCATTTTCGCAAATTAATAACTGGAGCCGGATTTTGCTCAACAACAATCAGATTGATGAAATTTCCCAAAATGCGCTGCCTCCTTTGGAAAAAGTGAAAACATTGATCAATCTTGGTTCGAACAAGTTGACTACACTCGCAATCGACAGCTTTTTACCACTTGAAAACAGTACTGGTAAGACTTTTTGCAAATGTATGTTTTGTGTCGGCAACAATTCCATATTTATAGAAGTTCGAAGGTACAATGGTGAAGATGATTTCAAAATAATACTGTCAGGTGAGCGAAACTTGGCATAAAAAGCAGTTCAGTCGTCATCATAAACAAATTTCAGGCAACCAGCTCATTTGCAACAAAAAGTTGGCGTGGCTTGTCAAGTCTTATCAGCCAAGGCCTGACCCGCATCAGCCAGATGAAAATTTTTTATCATTGATGACGTCTCTCAAAGGAAAGAAATATGTCCGAATGCTCCCTCCCATTGATGATCCAACCTGCACAGCACCAGAAGTTTATGCCGATAACAAATTGGTGGAAATTCAATTTGAATAATTTTAAGGTTGAACCGCTTTTTTAAGTTTTGAACAACCTAATTTTTTCATTAATGATAAAAATAAATACATGAATTGGAGTTTTTTTTTATTTCAATTGGCCTTGGCCTTATAAAGGTGACCTAATAAAAAGACTAAGTGAAACATCGGCCGCGATGTTATCTTCTCATCTTTGTCAAAAATGATTTGTCGCGCATCATCGAGAGAACCACTTCTCGTCGATCTGTTGAATCAGCGACTTTAGAACTCGGTGTATTTTGTATTTCTGTGAACAAAAAACTTGATGAAACTGCTGTGATGACAAAAATATTACTTCTGTTGGCATTCTTTACTATTGCCACCGTAGCTGTGGAACTACCGGATGCATGTTTCACAGAAAGCGAACTTTTCCCAACATATTATGGTTTGAATCTTACTTGCTATGGTGGAAATTTGGAGGAAATTCTGGAATATGTTATCGGAGAACCTCATCGTGTTACCACATTGACAATAAAAAACTATAGACCACGTATTCGAATGTAGGACCGTTCACCGAAAACCTTTTGACCGAAAACCATTTGGCCGAAACTTTTTGACCGAAAAACCGTTTCACCGAAAAGACATTTCACCGAAAGGGCATTTCGCCGAAAATCTTTTTCACCGGAACGGTCAGTTCACCGAAAAACATTACACCGAACCGCCTTTTGACCGAAGTGTATATTTGACCGAAATCACAGTACACCGAAACAACACTTTCACCGAAATTCCATTTCACCGAAACATCATTTTCACCGAAAGGGCATTTCACCGAAATTACATTTTCACCGAAACTGATCAGGTATTTGCGCGGCCGGCCGGAATTATGCGTTTCGGTGAAAAAACAAATTTTATGAATTTCGGTTAAAATGTTATTTCGGTGAAATGCCTTTTCGGTGAAACTACTGTTTCGGTGAAATAGAGTTTCGGTGAAAACGTTGTTTCGGTGTATTGTGATTTCGGTCAATTATCCGTTTCGGCCAACTGTCCTCGGTGAGATGGATTTCGGCCAAATGCCTTTTCGGTAAAACGGTTTTTCGGTAAACGGTCTTTTCGGTGAAATGTCTTTTCGGTAAAACGGTTTCGGTCAAAAGGCTTTCGGCCAAAAGGGTTTCGGTGAACTGTCCGTATACCCACGTATTCCAACGCTAAAAAAACTACCTGAGATGACTGTTGAAAAATTAACGATTAACAACTGTGGATTTAAGGAGGTTGCTGATGATGCTTTTAAAAATAATATGGCAATACAGAAATTGGACCTTTCGAGTAACTTGTTTTCCAAAATGCCCAACTTGAAAAATTTGTTGAAAAAATTGAAAGTGTTGAAATTGAATTGAGATGTTTTTGCAAGTGAACTGTCGCTTGCACATAACCAACTAACGGATCTACCAAATTCAATTTTTGCCGGATCACGTTTTAGCAGCATAATGCTTGATGGTAATCAAATAAGCCACATTTCACCACATGCTTTCAAACACTGTGAATCTAGTACCATCAGTCTTGAAAACAACATAATTACGAAACTGGAACCTGGAACATTTGGCAACTTAGGTCTTTTTGAATTGAGATTAAGCAGAAATCAATTAAGTAAATTAAATAATACTATTTTTACTCCTTGTAACGGATTATACAACGTTTATTTGGATTCTAATGGCATCAAGGAGTTGCCGTCCGATTTCTTCGATGGCATGGATAACCTCTGGCGTATTGATCTAAGTGGAAATAATTTAACTAAACTCAGCGAACGCACTTTTGTTAAGTTGGGCAAAGTGATTGAACTGAATCTGGGCGGCAATCAGCTTAAACAGCTGCCTCCGAGAATATTTTATGGCATGAGTTCTCTTCAGAGCTTAGATTTAAGCAACAATGAGTTGTCTGAGCTTCAACCTGACTTGTTTCCGAGGTCGCTAGATATATTACAACTGCAAAACAATCACATAAACACTTTGCCGAAAAAAACGTTTACCAGTGCATATAGATTACGGTTAATTGATTTGAGGAACAACAGTTTGTCGACGGTGTCGGAAAATAGTTTTGACAAGCTGCCAATGGGTGACAGTCGCAAAGCTTGTGATGTTTCTAATTATTTTTGATCAAAAACAACACTTTTTTCAGGGTTTCTTCAAAATTTCATATTATACCTGTATTTAGATGGTAAGAACTTTTGTTAAAGATCACTTATTACACTTTGTCATATAGGAAACCCGCTTGTTTGCGATGAAAAAACTGCTTGGATCATGAAATTGTTCAAAAGGAATGATGTGTGGGAACATCCGTATTTCAAACCATCTGTTGTTCATCCATCAACGTGTGCAGCGCCGCCACAGTATGCTGGATTGCCTTTAAAAGAAGTACCGCAATGAATGTTAAACATATACATGTTTGGTTTATGAAAAAATATACATCAGACTTAAATACAGAAGCATCGTGAACAGTAGGTTTACATGTTTTGGTGATTTTGAGACAGCTTTCGGCGGGGCATGAGCCATCCCGGACCACGTTAGCGAAGCCATGGGCAGCTGAATCGGGACACATTTCTCATCGGCCGGATTACGGTAGTAGCCAGTGATACAGACGCATTCAAAACTGCCAACGGTGTTCAGGCAGGTTTCGAAAGCGGATTCACAGGGACCGTCATCTAAGGCATCGCATTCATCGACATCGACGCATTGGAGCGTGTCGAATCGAAACAGATGGCCGGGCTGGGGGCAGTCGCAAGAGACGTTCCACTGATTCCGAGTGAGGGCCCAGAAGTTGTCATTGTAGAGG
>KB455265.1:52512-67934 GCA_000341325.1 Panagrellus redivivus | reverse complement strand
CTAACGACTCATTAATTCGCATGAACTGCGTAATTGAGGTACGATTGCTTTCGACCATAGTATTTATTCCGGTTCAACAGGCTTTATTAGGCATGCGTGTATGCAAAGTTTCCTTTGGTTGTAGAGACGTCATCAACATTGATACCTCACTTTTTCATGTGAAAACCCTGCCCGTCCCTTTCATAATACTTGCCGATACTCTTTGTGTCTTTATCAGTTCTTGTACCTTTTTACGTCATTCTAATCTTTGAATGAGCCGCACTTTTTGGACACAATGAACGAGATCAAAAAAACGACTTCTTCCTTTTTGTGATACTTTTGTGCAGGTACACACACACCCACTTCGTGCAGGTATGTAATGACAATCAGTTCAAATGGATCAGAAACTTGGTAGTTTATGCACGAAAGTCATGTTATCATGAATCATGGGTTCAACTACATAACTAATGCACTCCATGCTGCGACCGATTACACATCAATGCCAAATTTGAGCATCAGCGTGACAATCATGTGAATTTCGACGTTCATTATGCATAAAATATCATAATATTACGTAAACCGTATCAGAATAACCTTTAATTAGTAATTATAGTGTTTGTAAATTATTTAAATAAAGCGTGACAGTTCAAATTTACGCAATTAGCATACTGTGGATGAGACAATCAGTCATTAGATCAATCAATACACAAATTTCATCAGTCAAAAGAACAATGAATCAAACCCGAAGCGACCACACCTGCCAAAAGCTATCAAAAGTGGCTATAAACGTCTGTCTACAACAATGTCCTGATAAGGAAAAGTCGTCCTCAAACATCAGCTGAATCCAAAAACCGTTATCACAACCTCAAAAAACCGCTAATGCTGCTTTGATCCTTCACAGTTCTCAGTTTACTTTCAACAGTGACCCCAAACGCCAGCCACACAGAATTTGATACCACTTTGTGCTGATTTGTGATAATACACCTATAAAAGAGGCGCGGCGTTCATTGATGCGACGACTGGCAGTTCATTCTGAAAAAATGACCGTCGCGAGTAGAATTCTGTTGTGTTTGGCTTTACTTTTTGCTGTTGCTAATGCTGGAAAAGTTCTAATTTACAATCCGCATGTTTCACATAGTCACTTCGTGTTTCAAAACGAATTGGCGGACATTTTGGTCGATGCGGGACACAATGTGGTAAGGTTTGACCTTTTTTTAAGAGTGTTAGTGTTTATCGATTGATTTCAGACAATGTTGATCCCAGAATTGGACCCTGAAGAAATTAAGGTTAAAACAAAGGCAAATGTCATCATCAGGTCGCCTCCAAAAAACCACTATAACATCGAGATGAATAATCAGGGCATGTTTTGGTCTGGGGCATCCATCAGCATGTTTTCAATGTATTCATTGGTCGAAAAGTTCAAGGAAAATCAAAATGGCCAATGCGATAGGCTATTTGCGGATGAAAAATTCGCCCAATTTATGCGTGAACAAAAGTTTGACATTGGCATGTTGGAGCCGATCGACCCCTGTGGAACCATGTACTTCAAATACATTAATGTGACCAACTTCGTGACAAGCAGCCCGATGGCACTCTACGACAATTATGGAACTATTTTTGGTTTGCCTGGGCGTAGTCAATGCACGATCGTATGCACCGATTGGTTGCCAACGATGGGATTGGTGGAGCGTGCGAAGAATTTCTTTGTGGCTTATGTCAGCGCGATGGTTTTCAAACATTCAACGCACTATGAAGCTATTTCGGCGAAATACAACCTGGATTATGATTACAATGATGGTATTGCTGGAGCGAGATACTTCTTTTTGAACACGGAGGAACACATGGATTTCCCGAGGCCTATTAGTCATAAAACTATTTACATTGGAGGAATTACTATCAAGCCCAATACTGGTAATGGTCTGCCGGAAGATCTTGAAAAGCGGTTCGAATCTGCAGAGAAGGTCGTTCTTGTATCATTTGGTTCGATCGCTAAATCTTCCGTCATGCCAGACGCCTTCAAAAAAGCATTCATCTCTATGTTTGAAGCCTACCCCGAAACTACCTTCATCTGGAAGTACGAAAACGTCTCATCAGATCCTGCTGCCCACCTTCCCAATGTTATCATCAGCCCATGGATCCCGCAAAAAGCCATCCTTGCCCATCCAAAAACCATCGCGTTCATCACCCATGGCGGCATGAATTCCATCACCGAAGTCGCCCACGCTGGAATTCCGATTGTCGCGATTCCATTGTTCAGTGATCAATACCGAAATGCCAAAATGCTTGAATACAGAAAGACTGCTGTCATCGTTGAAAAGGCTGAAATAACCCCAGAATCCCTAATTGAAGCCATGAAAACTGTGACGAGTGACGAATACCGTAAGCGCGCAGCAGATCTGGCGTCTGTCATCGGAAGCAAGCCAATTTCTCCAAAGCAAAGATTCTTGATGTACTTTGAACATGCATTGGCACATGGAGGTGCTCCGGACTTCTTGGACATGGAAACACGGCACTTTTCTACTATTAGATATTATGATTTGGATCTTGTTGCGGGTGCTTTATTGATTTTATTGATTGTTTTGTATGTATTTTACAGATTTGGAAAGTTTTTGGTTTCTATTGTTAAGCGTAATAATGTTAAAGTTAAGAAAAATTAATCAAAATGTGCAATAAACATACGATTTACTTATTTTATGGTTTCTACAAAAATGACATTATTACAAATTGGATTTGCCTATGGCGTAGTCACAAAAGTAATTTAAACCAATCATGTCTAAAATAAGTGTGCCATGATAAAAGTGTAACCAAAACGTCATTTGCGCAAACACTTCAAACCAAAAAACCCATAATGATGCAGTTAACTAAGCCCAACATGTAAGCCAATGACGGCAGTCCTGACCTCTCGTCATGTTCCACTTGACGTTTCCATGCATTTCCTCGATCTCTCGAGAGTCTTGTCTTCCACGGCTCTCGATGACTCACATTTTCAAGTGCCATGGGGTATGGGCAAGGCCATTTCACTTCCCGGCCGACCATGGCCACGGTCGACCTGAAGTGCATAACCGGACGGTTTTGCTTCCGCCTCCAGGGCACAACATGACATGGCCCTCCCATTTTGGAGGGCCTTTCAAACATGCTGGACCAATCTCTCAAAAGGAAACGCTTTTCACAAGTTTTTTTCAAATTGGATCCCGAACAGCTTTTTTGCTTTTTGCTCCGTCTTATGTTAAGCTTCAAACTGCTGCAGGCTGGCTTTCCTGCCGTTCAAACGTTATACATGTTCCATGAAAAGAACAAATTTCAATGCATAAACATAGCCCATGCTTTATGAAGTGCAGTCATTTTTTATCCAGTTGAGCGGTTTCAAATGTTGTTTTCGTTTTTGGTCAAATTCAAATCAGCAGCCCCGCCTCGCTGCATCACCATGGATTTTTGCAAAAAGTTGTCATTGTTAGATTTGTTGATGCGGGAAATGCGCTTATTTTGTTTTCAAAGCGGTTTTGCTTTAGATTTCCTCGGTTTAAGCCTTGTTAACAATTCAGATTTAAATTTAATACCGCTCGAAGGACTTCCGAAAGCCTCGGAGCACAGCTGGAGGGAACGGGAGCGGTTCACATTGTGGGAACCAGGAAGTCAAGCTTTTGCGTATTCGGTTTTACTGAATTATCTCAAGGGGATTCGTTTTATGGGTAAGGCAAGATAGTTTTTATTGAATTTATGTCAAGCATAATTGGTTAACGTTGTTTGAAACATTAGAAAGTTGCAGTTACAAGTTTTTGGTCCCGACGGGAAAGTTTTGGATTTGCATAATTTCATTTGGTGAGCATATTTTTTTAATTTGATGTCAAAGTAGCCTTCAGTGTCATAAAGTGTAACTTTGACGGTAAAAAGTCAAAATGTCGTAATTTGGGTCCCGACACGAAAGTTGTGATTTTGCGTTTTTTGCCTCAATAACAACGTATTTACTCAAATTGATGTTCTTCAACGGTTTACTATTATGAGAAATAGTTAAAACGCCATAAAAAGTCAATTTTTTTAATTTTGGTCCCACCACGAAAGCTTTGATTTTGCATATTTTCATCCCGAGTAGTTAGGTATGCCTTTTGTTTACTTTGTTATCATGTTTCAGTTCAATTTTAACTTCTTAGAATTCTAATAGAAAGCTAGATTTCCCTGATGGTCCCAACACGAAAGTTGCAACTTTGCCCATTCTCGGTCCAAAACACAAAAAAAACTGTCCATAATCTTTTGCCCTTCATCTTTTCTCAATGATCCCACTCAAACATCACCATCATCTTGACACAAATCCCAAATCATTGCAAATAAACATGACAAATGACCCCACTTACAAACGGCGGTTTGCATCTGTTCTCTGTCCCACGGAAGTCGTCCCACGTCTCCATAATGCCGTCCCCACTTCATGTCCAGAGGGCACTCTTCCGAAACCCATCAGGGAATAATTCCTCCAACGGTCGGTCGACCCCTCAAATGATGAATGCATCGACGACGGTTAGCTTCCCACAAACAAACTGCAAGCAACTATTTTATTTTTTTTTCGAATGCCCATCTTGGCCTTCCCGCCTCTTTGAGTGCCATTGTTTGCTCACCGCATGAATTCAGTTCAGCACAGACTCACTCTCGAGAGTAAAAAAAGCGAAGGCTTTTCCATTCACGTATTTGCCTCCAGGGGTGGCCGCCGGGGTTGAAGCTTTAAAAAAAAGTCATCATCATTTATGGAGCGTGGTTTGGAGTCACTCGAATTTATCTTTGCTCCTGCTGTGCAAAAAAACTGCCAGGATTCGAAATACGACATGTTTTTCTTACAATTTTGTAAAAATAGTAAAATTTTCAGTGCCACAGAAAATGTTAATGTTGGAACGGGCCTGTGCTTTGGCGTTAATCCAGTAAATGGTGCAATTAGTGGAAAGGGACGGTGGCTGTTTGTGTTTATTTTTCGTGTGGGGGTGGTTGGGGTTAGTCAAATTGGCTTCAAAATGGCGGAATTTGCGTCACTATGGTGAAAGGTTCCGTTTCGGTAGTTTTTCGGTTTTTCGCGGTGAGACCAAAAATTATTTTCTGCTATCAAAACACACTTTTCTTTGTAATACAATACTGCATTTAGTTATTTTTGACTATTCAATCCTTTTTAAGTAAAAAAGTAACTTTTTGTGTTTTCGTGTCGGGACCAAACTTGATCATTTTTCGTTTAAAACAATTTTAAGACACTTTTTGGTCACTATTTTCTGTTGTAGTAAAGTTTACAAACCTCATAAACCTCAAAAAACGCAATTTTGATTTTCGTTGCGAGACCCACTTTTTTCCCAAATTGAGTTTTGATGCGGTTTAAAACCAGAAATAGCCTTTCCATGTATTCCACTTTCTTCCCCGGAAACCCATCTCAGTCCCGTCGCCTTCCCTTATCAAAAATTCAAACAGCCAAACCCGCGCGGTTATCGAATTATCCGTAATGACGTCCCTCCACGCTACATTCCCATGTACTACGTTGTGTTTCGAAGCCTTTCTTATTTATCTGTTTGCCTTGCCTCCAAACATCTTTATTCAGAATGCCCATGTTTCTCAAGGAATATATTTATTTACCAAACCTAATCTAAACCACTGCTGATGTGAGTCCGTCTTCCGAGGCGTAAAACCTGTGACGCGTTTCCGTAAAACCGTAAGATTATTCATTCATTGTTCTTCCTGTGCCGCCTAAAAACCTGCTAGAAGTCTTTCTTCCGTCTCCTTTTCCAGCCCAGTCAAAAGTCAAGGAAAGCGTGTCCTACGCTGCTCGGTCTCGGTCTCGCTTCGGAGCCCAGGATGTCGAGAAACCTCATTTCCGTTAATGTAAGACAAGGGCCTGAGAAGGCAGTTAGTTACTTCGGGCTCCCTCCCAGTTTCAGTCTCAGTGGGACAGCAGCTGTCAGCCAAGCTTCGAATTCGAAACAGACAACTTTTGTCTTTCTTAACATAACCGTTTGACCAAAACCGTTTGAAAATTCCTTTCTTTAAAAAATTTAAAATTAACAAAGCCAAAAAAACGAAAGCCGACATCACCGTCATCCAGCTCAAAGCGTTCAAAAGGGCATCCCAGCTCTACGCGAAAGACACCGAACAAGTTTCCTGTTATTGCCGACGGCGCCAGTCTTGCATGCCAAAGTAGTAAGATATTTGTATTACGCTAAAGAGGGCGGTGTCACGGACCGGGCTTAATATTCCTGTAAACTGTTTTTAAGGAAGCGCGCTTCCGCTATTGCCGCGTGATACCCGTGGATTCCAATCTCGTTTCATTTACATTTCTGGATTTGTAGTTAGATTGCCTCAGGGTGTGTGGATGGAAAGTGTTCCGGTGATCGGTTAACTGTGCATTTTTCGTTGGGTAAACATTTATCTTGTTTTTAAGCGGCAAAAGTGCACTAGAACCGGCAAAATGATGGTTGTGTTCTGTGGGGGCTCATTTTTGTATTTCGTGGAGTAGTTTTTTGGTGTTTTTATTACGTCTGATGACGACTGAACTTAATGAACTGTTTTTTTGTTTGAAATTGCACGAATAACGTCGAAATGTGGGTTCAAATTGGTTTTCAACATGGTTTTTTTCGTATGTTTTTACATTTTAAAAAGTTTAAAAACAATTTGCATTACTCATTTAAACATACGAAGCCATGTTAATAGTTGCATTTGCAGAGAAGCCATAATTTTGATCTCAGGTCCGATTGTCCACCTACAGTACCCCAAACTGCACTCCATTTTTGTTAAGGACCTAACATAAACCCCCCATAGTCGCAAACCAAGCGTGACAAATTAACTTTTTCATTCCTTTGCCTTTGTTTTGTTCCTTTATTCATTGAGTTTTGCGTCGGTTGCCAGTTTCCTTCGCCTTGCTCGCTTTTTTTATGACATCGGTCTTTGACGGCCTCAGTTCTGGAATGGCACATCCCTTTTTCCTACCAATTTCTAATCTAATCTAATCTCGCCCCCCACCAGCATGGACTTGCCACGGCATAGGCATAGGCATACAGATGGTTCATTTTGGTTTCGGGGTGGGGTTGATGTGTGGCATTTTGACGGAATCTGAATCTGGTCGTTTTGCGTGGTGTTATTTTTGGCACTTTTTTTTGGAAGTTTGACCATTTTGAAAGCTGTTTCAGATCACGATAATCCTCCACCGCTTCCAAAATAGTAGTACTGGCATCAGCAACGAACGGGGGCCCAGCCGTGGAAGCAGCTGAGCCCTCGGCTTCGACCGCGGCCCAACCGGCCCCATCGCCATCGCCGATTCCGACCCCCACCCCACAGCCTCATGGCAAAACTTCGACTGTTCTCGATAATGGTGATTATCGAGTCGCATTCTTCGGTGCCGGCGGCGTCGGAAAGTCCTCCATCGTTCTTAGATTCGTCAAAGGCACCTTCAGCGACAGCTATGTACCCACAATTGAGGACACTTATCAACAGGTGGGTCATTGAAGTTTGAAACACACATTTCTACATGTACAGAGAGTCAAAGTGGCTACATACAAACAAAGTCGTACATACAATAGTAATTTGTTTCCCTCCAAATGCATGACTGCCCCATCCATTTTTGGCAATATTATTATGCGTGGGTTATAAAATGATACAAAAATAACCCGCCCTGGGGCCAAATGTAAATTTGAATGTAAAATGATGGCATTAAATGAAATTGTATTTGTTTTCCCACTTGTTGTTTGCATGGTTTTTGAGGTCTTGTCTTGTTTCAGGTAATCTCGAGCAACCAAAAAAACGTTTGTACCCTCGAAATAACGGATACAACTGGCAGCCATCAGTTTCCAGCCATGCAAAGGCTATCAGTATCGAAAGGGCATGCTTTTGTGCTTGTTTACTCGGTGACGAGTCGGCAATCTTTGGAGGAACTTGGTCCGATATTGTTGATGTTGAAGGAGGTCAAAGGCAATGAGATTGCTGATGTGCCGATTGTTTTGGTTGGAAACAAGAAAGATGAAGCTTCTGTAAGTTGACTTTTTGCAAATAAAACAAAATTTTACACAATCATATTTCATCAAGATCAAAAAAGACAACTTTTTGAAAAAAATCGATAACCAATCGATATTTTTCAAAAAATCAATAAAATATCGATTTTTTCAAAAATCAATAAAATTTGAATAAGTATTAATTTTCAGCGCCGGGAAGTCCCGTACGAAACCGGAGTCAAGCTGGCTGACCGCTGGAACACAGGCTTCGTCGAAACTAGTGCCAAAAGCAATGAAAACATTGCGGAACTGTTTCAAACCCTTCTGTCACTCGAGAAAAAACGCCAACTCGCTCTGACTATGAATGAAGCCGACGATAAAAACAATGCAAAGAAAAAGTGTTCAATCATGTGAACACGAGTCTGAGTCCTGTCAATTCAGCTGTGCATTCTTAATGTTCATGCTTTTTTGAGTGGTTATTTTGAGGTTTTGAATTTCGTTGAATTACATACATGCGCTTACGCATGGTAGTTTTGAAAAAAGGACCGTCAATGGTGCAAAGCGGGCTACATTTTTATAAATAAAGTTTATTTTATTGCAAAACTTTTGCATGGATACAATTGTATTGACACTAGCGAAGTAAAAACATAAAAAAGTGGCTTCCCATTTAAGTTAAATCATTTATTTGAACATTTTCTAGTATTGTTAAAGCTGACCGGTAAAAATAACAAATATTAAGTTAAGCTGTCTTTGATTTCGTAATAGGGACCAGTGATAACACATTCTTAACAGTCAAAGTTAAAAGGTAAAGAACGCCTACAACAATGGCACTAAAACTGAGATAAATGTCAAGGTCGTAGTAACGAATGACATTCATGTGCCGCATTTTGATATCCAAAAAGTCTTCAACATCGCCGAAAGCGACAGCATGATCGAAGTATTTGACAAAACGCTCCTTCGGTTGCATCGGTTTAGCCGCAATCACAGCAGCCAGATCGTCGGCACGTTTCTGGAATTCTGGACTGATGGCAGCTTTCATTGCTTTGATCAAATTTTCGGCTGTGATGTCCTGTTTGTCGACAATGACGGCAGTCTTCCTGTATTCGAGCATCTTGGCATTACGGGGCTGATCACCGAAAAGGGGGACTGCAACGGCAGCGACACCGGCATGGGCGCATTCTGTGATGGAATTCATGCCACCGTGGGTAATGAAAGCAAGTGTTTTAGGATGGTTGAGAATGTCTTTTTGAGGGATCCACGGTGATGGGACGACATTTGGGAGATGTTCGGCGGGATAGGTGCTGATGTTTTCATACTTCCAGACGAAAGTTAGCTGCGGGAAGGCTTCAAACATTTCGATGAAAGCAGATTTGATCTCTGGTGGCATGGCAGATGACTTGGCCAGGGATCCGAAAGACACCAAAACGACGCCGGTTGAGGCAGCGTCAAATGCAGGGGCCAAAACTGGCGGAAGTGGCTTTGCCGCAGCTTTGTTGATCGTAATTCCACCAATGTAGATAGTTTTATGGCTGATGGGTCTCGGGAAATCGACATGCTCCTCGGCATTGAGAAAGATGTATCTCGCATTCGGGTAGATGTCGTCATAATTGAAGTCAGGATCGGCCAATTCTCGAACTGCTGAGACGCTAATTTCCATATCGTGGATCAGATTGTTAAGATGTGGTGTTCCGAAGTTCTGGATTCTCTCAATCAATCCCATATCTGGGTAGAAGTCTGTATTGACAGCGAATTTGACTTCCTTCCGACCCGGCAGACCCAAAGTGTTAGCGGCATAATCAGCCAATGCCAATGGGATGGTCAAAACATAGTTCTTCAAACCAATAAGCTTCAACAATCCAAATCCACACATGTCAAGTGGCTCCATAACAGCGATATCAAACTTCTCGGCTTTTACCTTTTCGATAAATTCAGTATCTTGCAGCAGTCTTCGGCACGCCGCTGTCGAAGCCTCATTCCATGCTTTCATCATTGGTCTGTTGTTCCAGAATTCGAAACCTTCCGATTTCCAGTATACGGAAGTAGCACTTTCATCATCCGCAAATCGGAAGGGTGCAACGGTCTCCTTTCGGATGAGTAAAGTCGTATTAGCCGGGGTTCGGATGGTGGTTGGGTCGACTTCCGGGACCAAAATTGTCTGAAATCAACTTCTACTGATAAGAAAATTTTAACTATGCGGAATGTCACTCACCACATCATGCCCTGCCTGTACCAACTCCTTTGCCAATGCATTTTGGAAAGTGAAATGACTGTGAGCGAAATAGGGGTTGAAAACGAGTACTTTCGCGGATTGGAGGCTTCCAATCAAACAGAACACCGTCAGTACCGTCAGCAGCGGTAATCCAGACATAGTGCAGACAAGCTTGACCTTTTGGCGACTGAAATTGAGGGTATCAGTTACTTTTATACCGAATAGTTATCAGTTATCACACACACTAGGAGGTCATTGTTCACGCTATCAATGAAAAGTCTGGGTAAAAATTGAAAGAATGACGATAATCTAGGGCAAAGTTTAATTTTATGGCTTCAGAATCGAGTTCAAAAAAATCACATTGACTCAAAAAACTAAAGAAGAGATAATTGAAAAGTCATTAATCGAACACTGGCGATTTGCTCCCTATTTATATCTACGATCGCCAGTCTAATGAAAACTGTTGTTTGAATCTACAGCTCAGACAGATGTGTTTTGTGATCATGATCCAATACTCGTTTACGCAATATCATTGTTTTTGAACTGATCGAGTACAAGTTCACTAAACCATTTTTCGAAAGTAAAGAGCAAAACTTTTACAGAAAAAATTTCTAACAATGCCTCCATCCGTAAAGTGTCGTCATCAAAGCACTGATGACAACCCATAGTCGGCATCCTGCTCAAACCCCCTTTATACCGCCATTAGGTTCATTGTCCATTGAGAATTCTGTGGGTTTTCACGTGAAAAGTGTTAACATGTTACCACTTTAACGTAGTTTCGACATGCACCGTTCTTTGGGTGCGTGTAAACCTGTTTGTGCTGACGTTTTTTAGCTGTGCCCACTCTCAGGTCACATTCAGAACGGTTGCATCTTGTAACCGTCATCGAATTAAGGTTGGTCGAGTTAGACAGTCTGAACTCGTGTTCTCGATCTTTGAAAATGGAAGTTACAGTGGTTTTTGCCTCATTTAATTGTCAGATGTTAATCGCGTCAGTTGAAATAACAAGTTTACTATTGCAGCACCATTGGTAAAAGTTGACAAACAATATACAAAAATTTACTCAAAAAACAGTCTTAATGGAACCTTGAAAACAGTAAAAATCAACATCAAAGTTCAAACAAAATCACATCGTATGTTCGGGACAGTCTTCGAAGCGTTGTAAATACTCGATGAAATGTCGTTGCGGTCGCCTTTGATTCCTGGTAATAAAGGCGGTAAGTTTTCGGAACTCGTGGCTTATAACGGTTTTCATTATAGCGACAAAAATATGGAATGCAATACCCAGATGTGCTTTGGCCATAGCAAGAATCGCATCCCTCAAAAATACCGGCGCATCAGACTTTTGAGTCCATAGAAATAGACATATTCGAGGTGATAATATTGACGTGAACGACTTCATGATCCACTTTTTAGGGAAATCCATGTTCTTTCTGGGAATACACGTACACACGAATCGAGTTTTTTCAAACGGCATCAATCACAAATGCCGCAAACTGTTCGAAAAAGTCAATTGTGTATCGATTTTTGCATGATTTTCAGATCGATAACAGTCTATTATCCCACGTTTTGTTACAAAAATTCTAATTATCACAGGTTTTTTTGAGTATTCTTCAACTACCCCTTTTTTGATTCGTTGGCTTCTGTGCAGTTGCTTGTTTTTGAACAACAAACAGATTCCTATTTATTTACTGAATTCTCCTTTCTTCTGATAAGCACATTCCCTTTATGTCGGTTCTGATGACCTTGAGGTCGATCTTTCCATTGCAACGATAACGGTCTACATAAAAAGAAGGTGTTGCATGCAGCTACAGTATGCTACAGCATTTCAAATCAGTCATCGTCAAGTACCAAAAAATCTTTCCGTCAAAAAGGACAGTCAGCTGTAAGGTGTTTAGAAATAGCAAGGGACTATGCTCACAATGCGGATTAGCGATAAGAACCTTTGATCCCCTTGTTCCTATGACAATGTCAGGGCCAAAGTACTGTAGATGTGAACTATGCATCATTTGGGGTTATGTGACTGGGACAGCAATGCGACCTTTGTCTTATAAGCTGAATGGAAAGGTGAAAGGTATGCTTCTGAGGAGGAAAAACCGGATTAGGTTTTTGAACAGCAAAACGTGATTGACTTGATTAGTGTCCTTTTTTCAAAAATACAAAAAAAAAACAGTCCTGAATAGTGAAAATGCAATTCGCACACTTTTTTAAACGCGTTCATCACATTTGCACACTTTTGAAATTTGAACGCATACAACGCCGTTTGCGCACATTAATGAACGCGCAAGCCTCATTTGCACACTTTTAATATTGAACCTGCAAAAGCCATTTGCACACTCAGTTTGTACCACTTCTCAAATTCCACTAGAAGAACCCAATTATGATGCGTACTTTGTTAACATGACCTCACCAAACTTCACAAAACCATGCTACCAACCCTTATCAAAGTACCCAAACCTCATCCGGAACAAAAAATCTCGTCCCCTGTGCTGTTCTTGTGAAACATGTAAGCCGATTGGGTGGTACCCCTATAAACGGATCGCCACATACCTCACCACCGTCTGATAACAATTGCAACCTCGCTTATCATTCCCGGATCAACGTGCTCCGCTCCGGATGCACTTGTGATTTTCTGACGTCTCGCGACCCCCGTTAAGATAAACAAAGCAAGCAACGTTCGTCTGCGGCTTGGCCTGAGGTGATCCTTGGTTGAACGGCTATCAAAAAAATCAAAAAACAATTGTGTTTACGACCCTTGTGGTTGATGGCAACGTGTATCGATGTATCCTACATGTATTCTTTGATAAGCAAAAGTGCATACTTTATTGGAAAAAACATTTGAACTTCATTGTTGCTAAAATCAGGCCAATTTGGCCTTACCACCGGTAACAGATCCCACTAACTTGATAAAAGTCAATATTACGTAACCCAAAACGTAAAAACCGCCAATAAGGGCAAGTACAAAACCGGCAATCAAATCGATATCGTAATAGCGGAAGAAGTGCAGATGCCGCGTACGAATGTCGAGGAAGTCCTCCTTTTTGCTGAGGACGAGCGCGTGAGAGATGTATTTGATGAATCGATCTTTCGATGACATGGGTTTGGTCGCGATTACGGTAGCCAAGTCATTGGCGTTCTTCTGGTACTCACGTGTTTTGATCTTTTTCATGGCGGAGATCAGATTTGAGGGGGTGATTTCCGCTTTGTTGATGAGTACAGCAGTCTTGCGGTAGCGGACCATCTTGGCATTGCGTGGCTGATCGCCGAAAAGCGGGATCACGATGAGAGGGACACCGTGGTGGGTGGCTTCGCTGATGGAGTTCATGCCGCCATGGGTTACGAAGCCGATGGTTTTGGGGTGGGCGAGGATGGATTTCTGAGGGACCCAGGTGGATAGGAAGACATTGGAGAGATGTTTTGCCGGATTCATGCCACTGGACGTGTTTTCGTATTTCCAGATGAATGTGATGTCGGGATTGGCTTCGAAGAGCTTGACAAAGGCTTGTTGGAAGGCTGGAGGCATGTCGCTGGACTTGGCTAATGAGCCGAAAGACACCAAAACGACCTTCTTAGAAGCTTCGACAACTTCAGCAATGTCACCAGTCATCGCTTCCGCATGCCCTGGAGCGATAGTAATGCCCCCAATGTAGACGACTTTGTGGCTGACAGGTCTCGGGTAATCCATGTGTTCTTCGGTATTGACAAAGATGTACTTCGCCTCTGTGATGGCCTGACCCGGCGAAACACCAATACCGTACTTCTCTTCTAATGTGTCCCAATGCGGCGGAAGTGGGATAAACAGTGTTCGAACATAGGCCAAAATGAAGTTCTCAATGCGTTCCCAGATCGACATTTCAGGATCCCAATCGGTATTCAGTGCCACGGCATGTCGACGGCCAGGCAAACCCATCACTACGCCGTGGTTATCACTGAAGGCCAGAGGGCTTGCTGTGACATAGTTCGTCACATTGATGTATTTCAGGTAGGAAAACCCGCAATAATCCAAAGGTTCCAACAAGGCTAGTTCAAACTTCTGGGCTCTCATGAATTCCGCGAATTCGGCATCTGCGAAAAGTCGATCACAGACAGTATTCAGCTTGAGGTAGAGATTCCGCATCATGACAGCGAATGTCATCATGTTATTCGATGACTGCCAGAAAATAGCCTGCCCTGAGGCACTTCCGGAAAAGTTGTAAGCGTCGACTGGCTGGGATCGGATGAGAAGGTCGGCTTTGGTATGGACGGCGATGGCGTCAGTGTCGAGTTCGGGGACCAAAATCGTCTAAAAACTACCATGATCAATGTTATCCTATCAAAAACTGTAAAAACATACCACATTATGCCCCTCTTCAACCAACACATCAGCCAACTTATTTTGAAACACAAAATGGCTATGCGCAAAGTGTGGATTGAACACCAAAATCTTAGCGGCATCAGCTAAGGCAAGAATTGCCAAAAGGCATCCAAATGCTGACCCGACCATGTCGTCGCGGCTTCAACCTGTACAAGTAAAGACAGAGGTCGAAATTTATCACTTTTCCATTGTTAAGGGTGGTGCTTCTCGGAAAAAAGGTGTACATATGACCCTCCCAGCCCGGAGCTAGTTTGAGTAATCACTGCCATAAGGCAATTTGAAAGATAAAAAAACGAAAGTGGTAACGGAAACGGAATTCCCTGGTGTTCATCGGCGGTAGCTGTACATAGGAAGGGTAAAAAGCTACCGTTGAGTGCAGGTATGGATGTATCCTACTTGTTTGTGTACTAATTATAATGAAAAATTTGTAAGTTCGACTTGCATTCTTTGAGCGTACTGTGGACACAAAAGTTGCAGGTAATAGAAGTCACTTTGCAGCGGATAAGGTTAGGGACCGGCAGGCAACGAAAATTTCTATACGTGCAGAGTGTTCCCCTGGGGTACTGTACAAAAATTTTTTGTCGAATTTTTATAATTTTATAATGGATTCGGCCGTTTTGCTTCATTCC
Source organism: Panagrellus redivivus (assembly GCA_000341325.1). Classification (NCBI taxonomy): domain Eukaryota; kingdom Metazoa; phylum Nematoda; class Chromadorea; order Rhabditida; family Panagrolaimidae; genus Panagrellus; species Panagrellus redivivus. The sequence continues at coordinate 52,820 of KB455265.1, read as the reverse complement.
GAATCGAATGGTGCTATCAGTTTTTGGAAAAAGTCACTTCTAAATGCCGAAATGACCATTTTTGTCACATTTTTGACGGTTTTTTGAAAATTTGGTCGGGCGCCCCTTCGCGCCCCTAGATGGCACCTATACCATTCGATTCAGCATAAAAAGTTACATCTACAGTTTTGCGGATAAGTCCTCGGAAGTCCTCGGGCGTATGCCACAATTTTTTAAGTCAAAATGCCAGAAATGAAAGTTCACCAATTTGGACATTTAGCGCGTCTAAACCCCCATTTTGATATACGAGAAATCGATTGGTAATATTG
>KB455265.1:30580-46650 GCA_000341325.1 Panagrellus redivivus | reverse complement strand
ATTTTCAAGTGTAAAAATCGGGGACGGCCCCACCTAAATCGGCTCGCAGACCTCGTCTTAATGTACGGCTGGGGTGGTTTAGATGATAAGCTTAAATGTTTCCAAGGAGTGGCGTTAAAGAACAGCGGCAACGCTCTTTGAATACAGTTTTGGGAGTGGAACTACAAGCGAACAAGAGTCAATCAAAGAATTGTTACTGGTTTTATTGCTTGTTTTCAATATCGCAATATCATGGACAGCATCAGGTACAGTTTCATTTTTGTACTAGTACTAGGAAGTAGATCTTCTGAAAACGTAAAGCTTGCGTGCCAAATACAAAGTGCGCAATTGCGTTTGTTTGAAACACACATTCCGTGAGAAAACAAACACAATTTGTGTTTTCACCTCCGACCTGGGAGAATCAGACTGCAGTATGCGTGGCCCAAACGAGGCCGCGCAATTCTTGTGCGTGCACGTGCATTCTCTGCTCTTCTCCTGTTTCCATGTGCTTATCCGCATTTATTTTATCCGAAATTTTGTTTTAGCATGTCCGTCGTTTCTACTCTTAAACCCCCTACGGCAATCACAGTTGCTGTCGTTGCGGTCAGCTTGATAACAGGCTATTTTGGATTCCGTATATTCCGGTTTATGAAGGTTGTTCATTTTATATCATATTTATTACTTTTAAACTCATTTAATCCGTTTCAGCATCGGGCCTCTCTTCGACAGAAGGTCAGCAACCGCCAAGCCGAACGCGAGAAAAACTTCGAAGCAGTGAAACGTCTCGCTGAAAAAGTCGGAGTCGATGCCGTGAGACGCGAAGCTATCATTCGTATGACCCCCGATGAACTTCGAACGGCTCTTCGCCAGAGAGAAGTGAAGTGCCAAGAAGTTTTGGCGGCCTACGTTCAAACTGCTTTAGCGGTCAATGAGCGACTGAATTGCGTCACGTTGTTTGTTTTGGTAAGTTTTTATAAAGATTTGAACAATCAATGGAATTCTCAACATTACCTTTTAGGAAGCGTTTGATCGCGCCCTTGAACTCGATAACAATGCCACTGACAACACATATGACTTCCCGAACATGTTTGGCATCCCAATCAGTATCAAAGAGTCCGTTCAGGTAATACAAATCATTTTTACCCAGAAAGTATATATAAATTTGGTTCCAGGTTCGAGGTTATGACCAGACACTTGGCTACGCTTCAGAAATTGGTAACAAAGCGGATGATAACTCTAAAGTGATCAATTTGTTGCTCGATCAAGGTATTATCACTGATATTTGGCAACCATGAATTGAAAATGCGGTTTTTCAGGTTTCATTCCATTCGCTTTGACCAATGTTCCTCTCTCCCTCTTGAGTTTTGGATGCAAGAACCCGATTTACGGTACCACTCTAAATCCATTCAACCCAAATCGTACCTGTGGCGGCAGTTCTGGTGGTGAAGGTGCGTTGATTGGTGGTGGCGGATCAATCGTTGGTATTGGCGGCGATGTTGGTGGCTCCATCCGTATTCCGGCTCACTTTTCCGGAATATGTGGTATCAAACCGTCCCATCTTCGCATGACTACGAATGGTCTTCGTGGTTCGATTCCGGGACGTCCATTGGTCAATGCTTCCGAAGGACCTATGGCCACAACTGTCGACATGTGCGCGAAGGTTCTTCAAGGCTTGTTTGTCAAAAAGATGTCGAAGATGGACCCGTATGTACCGCCAGTGCCATTTGCTGATGACCTCTACAATAGCACTGTGCCCCTCAAAATTGGCTACTACGTGGATGATGGCTACTTCCCGGCGTCGGTTCCTGTCGCACGAGCTGTGGAGGAAGCGGCCGAAGCACTCCGAAAGAAGGGCCATGAAGTGATCAGATTCCAGCCGCCGCGTATTCCGGAAGTCTTCGGGCTCTACTTCAGTGCTTTATTCATCGATGGCGGCTGTTATATCAGTGATCGGTTATCAGGGGTTAGCTTTTTCATACCTTTGATCCGTTAAAATGGCGTTTGTTCCAGGATTTGTTCGACCCTCATCACCTTCAAATCATCCTGATGCCCTACCTCCCAAAATGGCTCTTCGCACCGCTCTTGAACCGTTTTGGGCCAAAGGCCGAACCAATGACCCATGTTCTTGGTCGTACTTTATCAGAGCAGAGGAAGGTTTATGCTGCCATAGAAGGCTACCGCCATGAATTCGTCAAAGTGTTGCAATCGAACGGTTTTGACGCCATCCTATGTCCCCCGAATGCTGGACCTGCCTACGAACATGGCCTTCCGGATCAGCTTGCTCCGACCATTTCCTACACAGCCATCTTCAATTTGCTCGATTACGCCGCTGGCGTTGTTCAATACAGTTTCGTCAATGATGATGACATCGCTAACAACGCCGACTTTAAAGAAACTGATCATTTCACGAAGATTCTGAAAAGAAGTATTTCGGTTAGTATTACTTTTTTCATCCCTTTTCTCATTTTATCCACTAATAAACCTTTTCCAGACAAGCAAAGGCCTTCCGCTCGGCGTCCAAGTCGCAGCTCCACCGTATTCCGAAGAAGTCGTTCTCCGTGTCATGCGCATCATTGAAGAAGCCCGTGACGGCCATTGACGTCATTTTAACCATTCTTCCGCAAACTTTCTTTTCATTATGTTCCAAATTTACAAAAGCATACAATGTTTACGTTAAATTAATAGTGGCATAAATAGGTTTACTGTGGAAGAACATGTTTTAACGGGCATTTATGTAGTTGTTTATGAAGTTATTCATAGGAGTTAGCGCATTTTGGAATGCTGTAGCGAGTGTTTGGAACTGCTGGGATTCGGATGTTGCTGTTATTGACATATTGTTCATGAGATTCTGAATTGCAACTGTAGAACAATTGAAAGGTGTCGAAAAACTTACAATTTTCTGCGAGATAAAAGTTTTGTACGGTTCTGTAAGACCTGGTTCAAGGAAGAGCATCAACTCAAGTAATTCATATTGTTGCGCAATCGTATTATTAAAGGCCATCTTAAAAACATTATCAATATTTTTCATCTGAGAAAGTGCTTACCTCATACGCCGGCCCCCATGACGCTACCAATGCTTGCAATTTACTTTGAATTGCTGACTTTCGGTAATTTACATTTGTCAAAATCGAATTAAACGTTTCTTGTTGAGCCGCTGGCAATAATGATACAAACGTTTTCATCGGTGTACTGTTCGGATCATACAGCGCGAGATTCATCAGCTTTGTGCGAATTTCGTCGTTCAGAACAACCGCTGGTAATCGCATTAGGTCTTCGTCAACTGTGAAATTTCCAGTGAGAACGTGGTATTGGAGGAAGTTGTACACTTCCAGTCGATTGGTCTCATTCAAAGCGTTGAATGTCGGTAGAATTCCTTGTAATCTGTTTTGGAAGTCAAACATAGATAACGCAGTATTGTTGAAAATGGCTTCACGGTTTTGGATGAATGCTTTGGTCGGGCCGTCTGGTAAGCCTTGTAAATGTACTGTGATATTTGCCAAACGTTGAGTCAGTGCAGCTTGAATGTGATTGTACGATGCCTACAAAACTGAGTTAAACATTTTCTTCTAAATAGTCGAACTCACCAAAGCATACGAACCCAAACTGTCAACAACATCAGCAATCTGTTGATTTTGTTGTCCCAAACTTAAAAAAATGTTGTTTCGGATAGCATCAATCTGTTGTTGAGCATTGGCTGGCAAACTGTCTCTTAGTTGACGGAGCGCATCTTCATCAGGTCTCATAGTAATAACCGATGTGTTTATTGATGTACCTGTCAATGTCGATATCGTGGGAGCAGTGGTAAGAAGCTGGGCATTGATAACATTACTTCCCAAAAAGATAAATCCAAACACCAGGAAACAAAAAACGGTCATTTTTACGAATGAAAACGTGATTTTTGTGCTGTTTCCAGTTTATATTGCTTTTCTCCGGTACATTTAATCCACAGTGGGAGGTGCACTTGCCTATGTAGTGTAATACGATAATGACGAGTAAATCCGGCGCAACAGATTTGCGCATAGCGTATCCTTATCCTGGTGCATGTGTTACTAATTCTAAATGGAACAATGCGGCTGAAATATGTTTCACTTTACGTTCCAAGGGATGTAAACAAAAGTTTGAACGGCTCAATACAGTTGAGAAGTTTTTAGCATACTAGGTTGTTTCCAGCAACACGGAAGTTTTCCAAATGACAACACAATTCAACATCGTTGTACTAGAAACACACTTCCGGCTCAAAATATGAAAAATAGTCTACATTATAGTTAAAAATTGGCTAATTTTTGAGATACTTGGATTACTTTTCCCTGAGTCATTCCTTGTTTTTTTTTGATACACGTAAAAATGCCAGCGAATGAATGCAAAATCAAGTTTATTGTGTGTACATTGTGGAGTTGGTTTAACCCACGATCTTGGATATCATATCACAATCACATGATGTTTGTTACATTTTCGACAGTTTTTATAATGTCATGCTGGAATACGGTTGTCAGTTCCTTCACATTTGACCATGGATGCCTCTTCATAAGCGTGCGACGACAGCCATGCAATTTTAGTTTCCATTTGAAGGCCTCGCCTGCAAAACACTCGCTGCTACCATATTCAAACCAATGCTTCACTTTCTTAGGACCAGAGAATGTGTATAGGATACCATAATAACTGCCATTTTATAGACTGTAACCAAATAAATAACTGCTTCAGTTAAAAATCCGCTGTCTGCATAATCAAAAATTTTGATGGAATGGTGTGAAACTAGGTAGACAATGAATCAGATAATAAACTCATGAAAGATGATTTAACAAATTGCAGGGGTATCAAGTTACAAAATTGGTTGGTTTTTGTTCTGCATTCTATTTTTAGCGGGTGAAAACGTTGCACGCAATGTGCGGCTAATGCTGCGTGCAACATGCGATAACACACTTCTCGCTGCGCTTGTTCACCTACTTTTTCAGGTCGCTGGCTTCCAACATTTCCTCGGGCGCCATCCGCCGAAAATGGCTGCCCTGCTTCAAACCAACCGTGTCAAATACGAGTGCAGTTGTGGTCTGCCATTTCCGCTGGATGAGCTTTATTTCTGTCGACAATGCGTCAAGCTGAAGTGCGTTGAATGTACTCAACAGTTCGTTGATAACATCATTTGCCAAGGCTGTTTTGAAACTGCCACCGCCGGAGAGAATCGTGAACGGGTTGGACGATGTCCATCATGCTATATGTGCCCTATTTGTTGTAAGTTTTGAATCTTATCAGTGATTTTGAAAGTTATATTAACTGATCACGATTTCAGCGACTGTCTTGATGTCCCGATCGATAAACAACAAGTTTCGTCTTCAATGCACCTACTGCCGATTCAACACACTTGATGCGGGTATCGAGGACCAGGTCGACAATGACAAGTGGAAGTTCCCATCGTCGCCGAATGCCGAGTTCTTCCAAAACATCCGATCGAAAATGTTGGAATACGCGGAGTTCGACAAGTTCGAGCATGAACGGAATCCCGATAAGCGACGGCGATCTACGCTTTTTCTCTCGGATAAGTACGGATTGAATTCTTTATACAATCAGCGGAAGAAGAGTGGATACGCTGATCGCCCAGAACCGATGAAGGTGGAATACACGAAAATGGACAATGTTGAAGGTTTGTGACTTGTTTTGAGTGATGTTTTTATATATATTTTTCGTTTTAGAGCTCTCCTTGGATGAGATCATGGCCCCAGTTGAGAATCCATTGGATATACACAACTTTTCCGAGCAACTGCAGTCTCTTTCGTCTACCAAAGATCGTTGGTTGCCCGAGGCTCTACCGGTGCTGCCGCGACGTACTGTTCGTTGTGGCGAAAGTGAGAACTCGTTGGTGAAAGCCGAGTACAATCCACTTTCGATTACTTTCCGAATGCGGGTAGGTTTTTATATTATTTTAATTTTCGTTTCTGATACTAAAAATAGCGTTTTTTTCAGTATTTGGCATTCACTTATGTCCCCGACATCCGCATGTATCGTCCGCCTGTCATAACCATCTTGACGCAGTCCTACGTGCTGATCTACGTTTCCAACTATAGCAATGGCCATGTTACTGCTCGAGTGACTGCCGTCGATGTTGACGACGACAGCTTCGTCAGTTCCGCTCTCAACAAGGAAGTCGTCGTCCCGCTGCCTCCGCCAAACACCATTCAAGACATTGAGGATCAGCTCCAATTGGAGGGCAATATTCCTAGCCAGGTTGACATTTCCAAACCTTTCTACGAGTATGTTTTCCCCGAATTTTATTGCTTTTGTTCTAACTGAGGTAGTTGCAGGAATATCATCTTCAAACGGCGCCACCAAGCCGCCCTGACCATCCCCGTCCATGCGAAGAAGATCGTTGACCGCAACTTCCTGAAGCTTCGAATGGAAGTCGAGTACGACAACCTGGCCCCTGCTATTCCAGACAAGTCCATGTCACGGACAAGCATTGACCGAAACTATTCAAGCTCTTTCTTGAGCCGGTCTTCTTCCATGGCTGACACGACGATTCCGCCAACTCCGACTCCATCAGACACGACTTTGAACACTTCCGGAAGTGCTGACAAGCCGAAGATTTCCCTCTCGCATCCTATCACCATTGTGATCGACATTGGCCGTACGATTGACGACAATCTGTATGACTGCGACATGGATGGCAAGGTGCCATCGCTTCCAACTCGAATCCCAGCTGAAGATGTTTTTGCTTAACTGTAATGTAACAAATTTCCCGCTTTACCCCGTATCCATGTGACATTTTTTTTCACTTTTTAAGCTGTTTTTAATGTACTAATTTATTGGTTTTGTTTGTTAATTGAAAATACTGACAACAATGAATTGAGGGTGATTGCCTTTTGTGTTGTTTATTAGACCGACCACATAAAGGGTCGTCGCAGTCTCCGTCGCGGACAAAAGGTCTTGACGCGAGCGTGCGGGCTCGCTCAGCTGTTTCGCGTTTGGGTGCGGGCTGTTCTTCTGTCCTTTCGACAGCGTGATCATAGTCGGTTGTGTGTGTTTGGTGCGGGGAAATCAGAGCAACAAACCGATCCGCTAGATAGAAATCTGCCTCAACCATTCCTCGAAAAAGCCAGCCGTAGCTTTGTCGCGTCCGCGTGACCAGTGCAAATTTGACTATGGTTTGGATTCGTCCTGAACCCATTCTCGTCGGACAATCCTTCTGGTAAGCTTGAGCCCGCCATATTCGTTCGTGACTTTTCAAATTACAGGGTCAACGACTGTCAAAACCTCTATTTCTTGCTGCAACGCCGAAAAGGGCATGGAACTCGAGGACTCGGATCCCTCTTTGTCGCCACGATTGATTCAGTCTTCGACACTCGTCCAGCTCCATTCCGCGTTTTGTACCATTATGAAACGGATGACATTCAAGTTTCCATTGGTATGAGCCATTTTTTATAACGTGAGAGTCATGTATAATCGATTTTGAATTGCAGTCATCGCAGTCGCAATCCAGCATGATGAAGCCCTAAAGCACTGGGAATGGCTAAACACGAATGTTGTTCCCACACTCGGTACGGAGATTTTATTGCCGTCGAGGACCGTTAACAGTTTTGTTCAACTTTTTAGCATCATTCGATTCGGAAGAGGACATCCGGCGATTTGTCGTTACAAAAATCGAAGGACTCGTGAGTCTCGAGGAGCAGGGTTCAGTCCCGAGTGATCAGTTAGAGCAGATTTCGAACATGTCAGTCTTGCACAAATTTCATAAAATTTTCGAACTTCCGGCGGATGAGAAATTGGTCAACTGTAAGCATAGTAGCATTTACAACGAATTTTATATTGATTAACGACAACATTACAGACTACAGTTGCATCTACATGAAAGGTCGCATGCCACACCAGGGAAAGATCTTCCTCTCCGTCAACTTTTTATGTTTTTACTCCTTTATTGTTGGAAATCAAGCTAAAATCAAAATTCGATGGACTGATGTTTTGGTTTGTCAATGCTGATTTTAAATTTCGAAGTTAATCTGATTATCTTTTCAGAAACTCGAGAAAAACATACCCTGGCTACTGCCACAATCGATTCACGTCGTGACACGGAATGGCTCTTTCGATTTTTCGGCTTTTATCAATTTCGACGAAGCTTACAAACTCGCTTTCCAACTGGCCAACCTTGCAATGCGACAATTGATCGAGGAGGAAGGATTCAGCGAAGACCCCGCACTACGAAACAAAATTCTGAACGAAGACGCGAAGAAGCGGTCCGCCAAGTCAGCAGCCTCATTTGTGAAACGTGATCTGGATGCGAGACAACGGAGCGAGGCATATCGGTGAGTCACACGCACACAAAAGCAAAATATCGTTTTATTAATCATCAATAACACTTGCAAAAAAGCAACGCTAAAGGGCAAATTACGCGGATAGGTGGAATTATTACACAGCTGCATTCACATTAGCTTCATTTTTATTCGTTGCATGCATTTAGTTACACGCTGATTCCTCGCGCAAAACATTGAGAGTGAAATCCATTTGCAAATAGGAAACCGTGTATTGTTTTGTGCACCATAACCGGAAGAGTGTATCTCGTTTCGGGCCCATATTCATGGCCTCAATGATCCATTCCAAAACTGCTTCCGTTGTCGGACCAAAATCAAGCGCATAAATTTTGAATAATCGATGCAAATGAATCACATTTTTCTTTGAGTCAATTCGAACAAAAGCGTCTGTTTCGAGGAGCTGTTGAGCTGCTTCATGCATTTCATTAACTACATTCTGAAAAGCTTTCAAACGTAAATCTGATTATCACTCAACGTAATGCACGCGATGACGTCACTTACTTCACTGCTGTAGGCCCTAATCGGCGGTGTGGACAACGTATAGGTGTTAATCGCGAAATGCACGAGGGGTTCGCCATCAGGGATTATGTACTGCAAAGAGTGGTCAATGACTAACACTGTCTTCGAAAACAAACTTCTTACCGGTTTTCGTTGATCAATCTTTCCAAAAGGTTTCCACAACATTCCGAAACCTACTTTATTACCTCTTAAAATCCCATTTAGAATAGATTGCAACGAATACAGGTGTGAACCAATTTTGTAGTAAACACTATACAAGTATCGACGTTTTTGCCATATTGTCGACGGAATACCATACTTATAAGTGATATGAATCAATTGCATGTTGTAACAGTTAGTGAAAAATGCCAATCTTTCTTCGAGGGTGGAATCCTCAATATCTAGGTTAGTAGTTTCTCTGATCAAAGTAATGTAATGCTTGAAATCAGTGTTGTCTTCCAATCTTTCTATGTAAATACGCTGAAATTGCGCATCAGCTTCAAAATTAAGTCAAGTTAAGTTGCGTCTGTTTACTTTTTTGTCACTATGCAAAATACAGGCGTAAATGTCTTGAATAATGCCAGCCATAAGGTTGTTAAACTCGCCCAAATTCCTTGTGTATTGGTTAGTCGGCGCGCTGCCTCCGTTCAACGGGCCGGTATCACTGTCGTCGTATAACTGATAATACCTAAAAAACAGCCATGTAGTCATGTCGTTTAAATTTTGTCAACAAAACCACGTGCTTTTCGGTGTTGAAGGTAAGATCGCTATCTTTATCAAACTGATGGCTGAAAAATCGTTCGACCAGTTCTTGACCAACTTCGAGAGCTTCACTGCGACCTAAAATTGCACAATTATCAAAAAAAAACAAAATAAAATCTAAAATAACTCACGGATTTTCTTTTCTTTCATTATCCAAGCAATAAAATCCTGTCCTTTGAAACTATTTCGATAAGTCTTAGTCAAACTGACACGATTATCTTTAATCAGATTCGCTTTTCGCATCATAGAAACCAATTTTTCATACTCAATGGGTATCCAGTCATGTCTGCTGTTTTCTAAAACAAAAAGGTCAAAAAGAACATACAAAAACAAAGTAGACAAAACAACCTTTGTTATTGCTCTGCGCGGTATAATACGCTTTCACTTTTTCATCGATGACGTCGAGGCGCGGAATATTCACAGCCATTTGAGGTGTCTTCAGCGTCGCAATGATCTTATTCCATTGCGTGTTGAGCTTAGTCTGAAACATGGATTAACGCTTATCGTTTGATTCATTGTGAAAGTCTTTTGCCAGATGGACGCACTAGTGATTGTAAGGTGTCATAACCGACTATTTGTCGTTCATTAAAGAAGAGGTGTGGAGTCGTAGTGGCGCCGACCTCTTCGGTGTCCGTGTTCCCGTGGACAAACTTTTTGAGTTCAACTTCAGCCTGAAAATGGGAAAAAGGATGACAAAAATGGCTGGAACACTTAAAAAAACCGGAAATTTGATCATTTGCGCTGTTTTTCTCCTGTCTGCCAAGACGTAGGCAAAATTTTTCCGAGTTTTTCCTTGGCGTATTTTTGTTTGTGTGATGTGACGTCTGGGGAGCCCTGCTGGTATTGTGAGAACTGCAGGAAGCGATACCTTCTGCTTGACTACTACCATGTACAAATTTGACTCACCTCGGGGTAATCATCAATGTTGACATCGATGAAAGGAATATCAAGTTCTGTGAGTAACAGTCGTGCTTTGAGACTTGGAATGCAGCGTGTCCGTGTGAAGACGATGACAAGATTCGGGGGTTCTTCATTGGCCATGATCTCGAAGAGGCGCTAAAATCATCAAATAATGAAACAAACTATTGTACAACACAAAATAGAACGCAGAATTTGCACAATAAATGATTTATGCGCTTGGGTGACCTTTAGATAAGGCACACATAGGTATTTGAAGCGTTTATTAAGAAGATTACTTCACTTTCGAAGATAGCTTTACTCTTTTTGTACTGGTCGATCAGACACCTGGCGAAGCAGGTCTATTAAAAAAAATATGCCTACTCCATGGACAACGATCGCTCAATCGTTGGTTCATGACGACTGACTATGATGCACGCGGAAACTCCCAATTGTTTAAACTACTACCCTTTTGTTTAGTCGTTGTTTGTCGAAAATAGTGGCTGATTTACGATTTTTTTCAGTTCACGCTTCTCGCTGCCCTTTACCGAGCGACTCGATGGCGACACAGTATGCCGGCTCTATACCCCCTACGATAAGCGTCATGTCCTCGGCACGTTATCGTTATCTCCACATTTTGTATGCTTCGGATCACGGACCGAACGCTTGGTTACGTTAATTATCCTGATCGAAGACATCCACAGCATTGAAGCGTATCGGAATCCTGATGAAGGCATCAAGAATGGTCTTAAGCTTGGCCTCAAGAACAAAACCTTCGTTATTTTCTCAAGCCTGAACGATCGGGATACTGTTTTGGATCGAATTAAAAACTTCCGCTTCAAAGACAAGGGCGCCGTGAGTCAAAGGGTGGGTACGCTTACCATGATTTTTTTGGATTGTGGTTTTTTTGCCGATGCAAGTTGCGTTTTTTCTAATGTTGAAAAATTTTAGAAACAATCGGTTGAAAACATTGACCAAATCATGCGTTCACCGTTGTGTCAGCAGTTCCCCTTCAACGATCATAGCAACGATCGCAACCGCAGACATTGGGAAAGACTTTTCTCTGATTATGGACGTGATATTTCCATGTACAGAACTGTGGATCTCCACCGGTTACTGCTTGAGGGGGTCCCGCTCGAACACAGGGGCTTTCTATGGTCCGTCTGTTCCGGGGCTGCTGCCGAAATGCAGCTGAATCCCGGCGAGTATGAAGCGCTTTTGCGCAGGAGCAAGGGTCAAGAGCGATGCCTAATGACAATGGAAGAGATAGAACGCGACCTTCATCGATCACTACCGGAGCATCCGGCCTTCCAAGGCGGACCTGGCATCGATGCCCTGCGCCGGATCCTGACAGCCTACTCGATCCGAAATCCCAACATTGGCTACTGTCAAGCCATGAACATTGTCGGATCGGTGTTCATGCTTTTTGCCAGCGAAGAACAAGCTTTTTGGCTACTTGTCGCAGTGTGTGAACGCCTCCTGCCAGATTACTACAACACAAAAGTCGTGGGAGCGCTGATCGATCAAGGAGTTTTCTCGGATCTCGTCCTACGTGCCTTGCCAAATCTACATTCAAAACTCACCGAACTCGGCCTCGATGACATGGTCGCACTTTCGTGGTTCCTCACCATCTTCCTCAATGCCATCAAATTTGACGCTGCCGTCCGCATCTTGGACCTGTTCTTCTACGATGGCTCCAAACTGATGTTCCAACTCGCTCTCGAAATGCTGAAGGAAAACTCGCAGTTAATTCTGAACGCGAAAGACGAAGGCGAAGCGCTCGTCGCACTTTCCAATTACACGGAACGAATCACTGACGCACGTGTCGAAAATAGTTCTGAGGTAAATGCAATTCTTAACATCGATTCAAACCAATCATTCAACCTTAATCATTTCAGATTTTTATTGGCCATGTTATTAGCAATTCCTATAAGCACTTCGGCGAGCTATTCACTACGGAAACGATTGAGAAACTGCGCTTGAAACATCGGCTTAAAGTCGTACAGAACTTGGAGGACAATCAGATGCGAAGCATTATTAAGAGCGTCGGCAAAGCCTGTCCCCTTTCACAGGAAGAGCTCGAGGCATTGTATGCTGTTGTCAAGGTGGTCTTTGTGTTGAAAGCCGCCGCGGAATAACCGTTTTTGTTGTTGCTTTTCAGGAAGAGCATCTTCTTTCGTGGCGATCGCGCCTTACAACGGCCCAACATCACAGGATCACGTCCGTCCTGGAAGAACGGCCTCGCTTCGATCCGTGCGTGCAGTCACAGTATCGGCTCGATTTTGAGCTCTTTGCCCACATCTTCCCCAGCATGCTCCCATGGCCGGTCCAGGAAACTTTTGTGATTCGTGCTTTCCGGCTGATGGACATTAATGAGACGGGTATCTTGACCTTCCGCGATTTGAGCCATCTACTTGGGATTCTGCTGAAAGGCGATGCGACGGAGAAGGTCACGTGCTTCTACAAGTGCCATATTCCACCCGCTTTCAACATGTCGGACTTGGACGATCTGATCAACAGCACACTCGGAAGTAAGTTTTTACAGCTTTTTCGTTTCTGGTTTTACTGTTATCGTTAAACATTTATAGGCAATGAACCAGAATTGGGCATTGACGCTGCTACCATGACGACAAGCACCACGTCATCCCCGTCGGCTGGAACATCAGCGGTTTCATCGCGACGTCAAACATCAGCCACCGCGAGTGAGGTTATTGCTGACGTCGATGAAACGGGCATCGATGCCGCTTCCGAAGTGGATGAACTCATCTCCGAGGTCGATGTCGACAGCCCGATGCTTTCGAGTCATGCCTCATTCCGTGATCTGGAGCTTGTCAGCGGCGACAGTGACAGTGGACGCAACAAAGTGTCTCCGCCCATCGGTTCCCCTCTTCTGGAAGTGCTCAGCTTGCCTGACCGAGCGCCGAGTGAAATTTCTGATTCGTTTTCACTCATTGAAGATGCTAGCGATGCAATTAAGTCACTTTCTCAGAAGATGCAGGCCACAACGCTGCAAGAAGTCCAGCGACGGTCGACTACGAATGATGAAAAGCCGGTCGATCCTATTACTCAAGTACGTTTTGCCTAACTTTTTTTTATTTTTGTAAAAGCTATTCAATGTATGTCAATTCTTTATCAAGATCTTTCAGATCCAATTCATCGAATTATGGAAAACTTTCTACGAACTCATTGCTGTCCGAAGCGACGACATGCAGCTCCACCATTCCCTCGCCGTAGCTGGAACGCTTCTTCTCCAGCTTGGTGAAACCCAAAAGCAATTCCAACAACAGATGGACGATGCCATGAAAGACATTGACGAAGCCGGAGAGGCCCCCGCCATTCCAAAGAGCGCATCAAAAATGGGCGACCTGAAATCATGGTATGTTTTTGCAAACCCATTTCAACGCTTAGTTAATATGACCTTCGATTTCAGCATCCAAGACGGCGATTGGCGCCTCAACATCGAACATATCATTGCGACGATCCTTGCAGAATCCGCACTGTCGGAATTTTTTGAGACCAAGTATTCCCTTCTCGAAATCATTGACAATTATCGCCAGAAACCGACCAGAAAACTCTGAACTAACCATAACCTACTGCACGACTTCCTTTTACTTCACTTTTTAGTTAAACATGTAACTTCCTATTGACTGTGATACGTTTCCTGATAGTACTCTTACGGGGGTGATTCTAATTATGATTACTGGTTGGTCGAAAAAATGTGTTACATACCCTCGAGCTTATTGTATGATTGATAAATAGGGTGAAACTTGCATAAAATTGAACATTTCAAAGCTATTTTTGATTAAAGGCATACAATACATCGCAATACGAAAGGATTTTTTAAATGACATTGAAATTTACAGTTTAATGATAAGTTTTATCAGCTTTAACGTGTTGATTTAGTGAAAACAGCATCAGCATAAACAATCGAACAACATTGAACTTGACATCGATGACCTTACTGATCGCGTACCATGTGTGATAGTCACATGTAGGTTATCAAGAAAGCCTATTTTTCACGTTTCTCCACCGTTACTTCGTTGATTTTATCCGGATTCAAAAGAAAAGGACAATTAAAAAGCCTAGACTTCATTAAATAATGAAGCCGGATCGCATAGTTTTCCAATTTTGCGGAAGTTACTATGTCATTGTCAACCACCATGACGTGTCATTCAGCATCTCTACGTGCAAGTTGAGCCTCGGGGTGCGCAAGGCGTCCTAGTTTTCTGTTGGTCAGCCTTTTGCAGGGCGAATAAGGCGACGTGGCACACATCAACGCCTGTTCGACGAGACGCACGACCGAAGAAGAAGAAGGAGAAGACGAAGTGGCTGCCGATGGTTGTTAGTTAGTCTGCGCGGCTGCTGAACGTGCCGCGACGGACTTCTGCTCCACGGCCCCTGGCAGTTGCAGTAAGCTGGCCGGTGTTGTGGACAATGGTTGATTGCGTGCAGACCGGCAAAAGCCAGCTTCTTTCCAGACCTTTCGGGCCTGGACTTGGCCCACATTTGTTCAACATTGGGGTTTTTTTTCATTCCCGCCGCACGTTTGCCGGCGGCCTCGAAGAGGTCAAATCTGCCTGGGGCGTTCGTCGGGTGGTTTTTTCCCTTTTCCTCTGTTCGCCGGCTACTTTTAGGATTGTTTCAACTTTTAGCCTGACTTTAAGCCACATAATTCTTGTAATACCGTGATCAGTCTACTGTACACCCTGTCAATCAAAACTGTATCATTGACCCTTTTCAGAACCAAAAATGAAGGTCGTAGGCCTTCTTATCCTCGGGATATGTTCGATCGTCTCAGTAAATGGCGATATCTTCACATCGATCGCCGACTTACAGCGATTGTTGGCAGTCGAGAAAAACATTCCCACAATGCTTCGAAACTATATTGAAGCTGAAAGCAAGCGATTAGAGGAGATCCGATAGTGCGTTAAAATAGCTTATGCTTATTTTAACTGGCTTAATATAAACAAAACCCTTTTAGTATCGCAAAGAAGTATCAAACAACCAACGACGATTTGCAAAAGAATATGTCGGCGGTGTCGAATCCCATCAACGCCTTCCGCATGATCAAGCGGCTTACAAACTCATGGAAGGAACTCGAGGACATGATGCGCAATGATCATTCAGAGTCGTTCATGCACGATGTCCAGCATAATTATGCCGCACAATTCCCGAAAGATGAGGACTTGTCGGGTGCCGCTGTCGGCATTCTGCGCTTGCAAGACACCTACCGACTTGACACCCATGAACTGGCCAACGGTATTGTGCGCAACCAAAAGATTAGCGAGCCATTGACAGGTGGGATTAGGCTAATAAGGATTATAATTTGATCTAATTAAACAATTATAGCTCATGATTGCTTCGAAATCGGTCGCATGGCTTACAACACCGAGGACTACTATCACACCATTCTGTGGATGGGTGAAGCATTGGAACGTATTAAGAGCGAGGATGAGCCCACAGCTGATGAGGCCGATATTCTTGAGTATTACGGTTTCGCCTTGTACAAGCAGGACAACGTTAAGCGTGCGCTTCTGGCCACTGACAGGCTTCTGGAATTGAGTAAGTATTTAGTAGTTTAAAAAAAATGAAGTTCAATCAGTTAAAGCAAGTTTTAACGGTTTAAACACTTGTTTTAAG
>KB455265.1:1556-13411 GCA_000341325.1 Panagrellus redivivus | reverse complement strand
TTGTGGATGAAGTTCCAGGCGGCGAAGGTGGTGTAGTCGCCTCTGTAGGCAAAGTGGTTTGAGGCAGGGGAGAGGCTGGCGACTTTGAAGACTTTTCCTTGAGACGGCTTCGCTGCAAGTTTCTTGGCCAAGTGGCATCGGAAGGCTGCTTTCAGAAGTTTCTCTGCGTCCATGGCTGCTACGGCCTTCTTGTCCATCAGCAGGCTGATTCCGTCGTTGTCGCATTTCCATTCCATTGGCATGATTTTGCGCAGATTTCGGGTTGCCAGCCGGAGTCGGGTCCACATCGAACTTCTGGATACAAACGGTGGTGCGAACAAGCCTTCGGTGGATGCGTTGAGGTATTCCTGAGTCAGCTCCATCGATGGGGGTTGCCTGATGTGTTGTTGGACGTCACGTTGAAGGGTCGACTTTGCCACTGCTACCACTTGAGGATCCTTTGATTGGAGCAGATGAACAGCTTGAACAACGTCGCAAATGTCGGCTAGCATCTTCAGGGGTATCAGGTTCAGGCCTCCGACTTTGTGGGGCAGGAAAAGCGTTTCAGTGCTCGCTTGCTGGGGAAGCTTCAGCCATTCTTTCGCGCAATTGCGGATGAAGTTGTCGAGTTGGGTGAGACTGGCCCGCAAAACCCATCCACCTTTGAGATGAAATGTGATTTGGGGGATGACGAACATACGGACGGCGTCTAGCTTCTGCCATGGTGCGAGGTGACTGCCGTGGATGTTCTCGACGTCCTTCTTCATGTTTTCCAGGATTTCCTCGCCCGAGGTACCGTACTTGAAGCCAGTCGGCATCCCAAGATGACGATACAGATCGGTTTTGTCAGATGCAGCCATCTGGTCGCCTTGGATGTGGAAGACAGTGGATGGGCACTCGTTTCCTTTGACGTGAAGACTTGCGCACTTGCCAGCGTTGAACTGCAGACCGGCCCAGTTTGCGACCGTGGTGGCGATGTCGAGTTGGCGCTGTAGCCCGGATGTAGATCGTGACGTCAGAGCAACATCGTCCACGTAGGCCAAGACGTCGATGCTTTCGCCATTCAGCGTGTATCCTTCTTTGGCGTTGACCATGGCTCGAATCATAGGAGAAATCAAAAATTAATGAATTATTACTTTTTAGGCAATCGAACGTTGAAGTTAACAAGAACTTTCAGAATAGTCATGCTGTAGATGAGCTAGTTCAACGGAATGACACTTTAAAGGTTTCGTTTTAAAATTAACTTTAAAATTCAAGGCATAAGACTCGTTGACATCAGAGATTTGACGGAAGAAGTAAATGCAAAGCTAGACGAGTAAAAAAGGTAAAGTTTCTTTGATTAGTACGTTTACTTTGTTCTTTATTGGTTCCTCTAATCCGGGTTCATGAATTAAAGGGTTCTTTTTCATTGAGTTTCGTAGAAAACGTCATTGAGGGGGTTACGATAGTGTTCGGTTTTTGACGGAAAGAGTGTCATAAGAGTTCGAAAAGATAAATTTTCGTGACTAACCTTAAAAGTTAACTGCGTGTTGTAAAAATTAAAATGAATTCAACTGACTTCAGGTCACGCTTGAATCATACCCCCCTCACTTCTGTTTCAACCCTAGTCAAGCGTGTATTGCTGCATCAAGTTTATTCCACCCCTTATTTAGCTGCCAATTAAGCCAATCCTGGCAACAACAACGTTCTCGAGGAATGAAGTACAAAGAATATCTGTAGAAGGTCACAAGAATAGGACATGGATGGAGATCGAAATGATATACATTTTTGATTAAGCTTATTAAGTGGTACAAGAAAATCCCGGAATTACGTGTTGTCAATGGTTCAATGATTCATTTTGGATTCCGGGAACGCATGATTTCAAGTTGGCTGGGTCACGGGAGTATGTAACGCGTTCACGAAGACAATATAGTAGTTTCTATGGCGTGGCGGTTGCTTCATTTAATCGTTGACTGGGTAGAGACACTCTTCTTCGGGCAAAGGCTTTCGCTTCCATCGAGGATTCAGAACAATAAACAGAACGCAAGCGGTGTAACCCACAATGCAGAGGCCCAAGAAATTAGCCATAAGTTGCTGGCCGCATAATTCTCCTTGTTTCGTCCAGCATCTGCAAAGAAAAGAAAGGAATGTACGTACGTCGTGTTATTCGCCTAAATGTGGACGCTTCATTGTGGATGGACTGACTGATGTGGCGTCAGCAAGTCAACAATGGCTTTTCTAATGAAATCAATCTTACGTGTGTTTCCATGCTGCACGTTCTGAGATACCAACCAAGGCAGTGCCGGTCACTGCAAGCATCAGCATAATGCCGAAGAGTTGATGGAAGGGAAGGGTGAATTTCCGGACGTTAATGTCGAGGCCCGGGATGAAAAATGTGATGAAGCCGATGATGTACTGTAACCAATTAATTACTATTTCTATTTGAGTTATATGGATTGGTATATACCTGCATGAAATACCCAAGAACTGTCAACATTCCAATCCACGAATGAAGTGACATCAGATTCGGGATCGGTTTCAACTCGCCTGTTCCGGGATCGCGATGGTAATTGTGTGAATCGAAAACGGCTTTAAGGGCTGTCAACATGAAGATTATGGTTGAGGTATGAATGACAATGTGGAGCAACTTTGTGAAGCGTTTTCGCTCGTGACGGAATACGCGATAGACGATGATAGCCTCGCCAAGGAGGAAGATCATGCCCATGGACATGAACATTGGATGGTAGTGGAACTGTCTTTCTGGGTCATCCGTCCAAGAAAAACCACCCTCGTTGTAGCCGCCCATCCATAATGCCGCCGAGAGTACAGTCAATATTCCTTTAAGAACACAATTTGTTAGCACAAAAACAAAAAAATGTAAACATTGTATCACCTAACAACTGTGACGCCGCAAGTACACCATTAAAAAGTTTGTTACTCTGATATTCATTAATAATAAGCCCAGTTTCCAGTAACATCGACATGTTTGGTTTAGGTTTTACCTGGAATTTGCAAACTTTAATATATAAAAGTCAAAATGACGAACGCCATAAAACGTGTAATGTCAATAAAGTCAAAAATGTAAAACATTAAACATTAAATATCACTATTGTCACTCGTTATCAGTGGTATTGGTTTTTATCCAAGACTCCCGGGAACACGTCGACAAGCAGAATGCCTGTAATAGGTCTGACGCACCGACATCCATCCCCTCTTGTTGTTCTATTTCCGACGGCGGTGCAACGAGAGTGAGAGAGGTCTTCTCGGACGCACCACGCCGGCGGCCGTTGACAAAACAACAACGTGGTCTAAAGAGACAGCCCCAAAAACCTCGACAGCTCGAGCAATTGCGCAATGAGATGCCAACTGGGCCCTTCAACTTGACAAATATGGTCCCGCGAAACCAAAATGACACCCCGCGTGTGGATATCGTTTTTAAATGAAATGAGATTGAGCCTGACACCCTCAGGCGGTGAAACGGATCGGACTGGCACTCACAGCTGTGCCATTCCATGACACCTCAAGTAGGGCAGATGGGCAAACGCCAGCGGCATTGCCCATGTTATTATGCTTAATGCTTCATCCAATCTCTGTAGATTCATTTTACTTTTATCTCTGTCATGTGAGCGTTAGTTAATAAGTGATAAAATTTTCATCTCAAAACAATTAAACTAACAAGATTTTACAGAAAATTAGTAATATTAACTTTGAAAAAGCGACTAAGTTGAAAAAGTCGAATACAATAAGCTAAGCATCGACCAAGAATGTCGGCGGAATGACTCTGTTGAAATATTTGCTAATAGATAATGTTAATAAGTACAGTTTCAGATAGAAATCGCAAACCACTGTATAGCGTTTGTCGGGGGTAGGATGGAAACAATTAGCCAAAGAGAACGGGTAGGTCGTCCTCGTCGTCGAGGATACTTCGGACTTGGCCGTCTTCTGGCGCTGCTTGCAGTTCTTCCTCGGCTCGGTCCTTCTTCTTCTTGGCTTGAACCTTCTTCATTCTGCAAATTGGATGTTTATATTAATTAAGATAAGAGTAAAAAGCAAAACGAACCGATAGAATTCCTCACGCTCCATCTCATCCAACTCGGTAACAATGTATGTAAGCGTGTTTTCGTAACGCGGGATAATAACGTGTTCGATGGCGTTGACACGGCGGTTGGTCGTCTTGATGGCTTCGTCGAGGGTGATAAAACAGGTCTGGAGCGTGGCCAATTCGACGAGGAGCTCGACAGCCTTGCTGTAGTTCTTCTTGAGCTTGGCGATGTTGGAGCCGCCTTTGCCGAGACCGATGAGGTCGTAGTTGTCGGGGCCATCGGTGTAGGACTCGAAAACGGGAAGGAAGACACCTGGAATGGAAATGTGTAAGTAAATATTGGTAATCGATACGGGAAATGTGAAAGTAGAAACGTACCGACAACGTTTTCGTTCTTCATACGGATGCGGTATTGCGCTTGCGACACGTTTTGCACGACGGTGTGAGCGAAGTCGCCACCGGTGAACTTGGCTTCAGTGAGGGAGAAGGCAGCCTCCTTCATAACGTCACCCATGAGGACCTTGTTCTGAAAGATCAATGGTCAAAGCCCATTCATTCAAATCAACATTATATATCAACTCACATCGACGATCTTCTTGAGGATATCACGGAAACGCATGTTAAGAGCATCAGCCTTCTTCTTGAGCAAACTGTGACCCTTTTGAGCCGACTTCAGACGTGTTTTCATCAACGTCTGCGCCCTGAAAATCCATCATTCAATACCGATAACACCAAACACCAGATAACCTCCACATCCATGGTGATTTGTTTACGTTCAAAGAGATAAAGCATAACTCACATGCGCGACGGGAAAACGGCTATTCTGTCTTTGCCGCCTCCTGACATCCTGAGGAAGCTTCTCAGATACTTGTTACCTCAGGTTCCAAACGATCGAAATACGCAAACACGCCAGGGGCCAATAAAGGTGATGCAGACGAGAAAGCGCAATGACTACCGCCGCGTACGAGCAACTCCAACTGAAGACCAAAAATCGATCTGGCGAAGAGAGCACAGGGACGCCCCGCCAAACTTTCAGATTTGAAAGACCGCTGGGAGAACACTCTGAGCGCACTGAGTGTCCCCTGTTCTCGACTTGTTTTTCGCTGTTTTACGTTTTCAACCATTTGACGTTGTTTTCGTTGAATTTCAACCGTATTTTCACTACAATGTCGCGTCCTGAGCATTCTGGACCTCCGGAGCTGGTTAGTTTACATTTTAGTCATGGTTTCAGTGCTTTAATGTTAAATATTTGCAGTTTTACAACGAAACCGAATCCCGCAAATACTCTTCCAAGTAAGTTTATAAAAAGTACCAGCTTTATGAAACTTATATACCTTTTCATAGTTCTCACATCATCCAGATCCAGTATGAAATGTCTCAGCGTGCCCTCGAGCTTCTTGCCCTCCCTGAAGGCGAGAAATGCCTGCTTCTCGATGTTGGCTGCGGTTCCGGTTTGAGTGGCGAAATCCTCGGCGATAACGGCCATACTTGGGTCGGCATGGACATCAGCCAGGACATGTTGAGTAAGTTTTATCTATTTCATGACGATTCAGATATAAAAATATATCATTTTCAGACGTCGCCAAAGAAGACAACGACTGTGATGGCGAGCTCGTCTTGCAAGACATGGGCGCTGGTTGCCCCTTCCGTCCGGGTGTCTTTGACGGCGCTATCAGTATCTCCGCGCTCCAGTGGTTGTGCCATGCCAACTCGAAGAAGGAAAACCCGAAGCAGCGTCTGTTGCAGTTCTTCCAGACGCTCTACGGATGTCTCAGCCGTGGAAGTCGAGCTGTCTTCCAGTTCTACCCGGAAAACACCGATCAGAGCGAGTTCATCATGGCCCAAGCTAATCAGGCCGGTTTCAACGGTGGTTTGGTTGTTGACTTCCCGAACAGTGCCAAGGCCAAGAAGTAAGTTCAACTTGTCATTTTATAGTCGTTATTGTCAAACTTCTAGGGTCTATTTGGTCCTCATGACCGGTGGAATGCAGCGTCTGCCGTCGGCCATCCTCCACGAGGGTCAAAACCACGATGCTGTTACGAACTCGGAGCGAACGTGAGTGAATGCTTCGTCATTTTTATCCAGTTATTGAAAATTGGTGTTTTTCAGCCGATGGAACAAGGGTGGTCCCCGTAATGCCAAGCCTCAGAAGGGCAGCCGTGCCTGGATCGAAGCCAAGAAGGGCCGTATGGAGCGTCAAGGCAAGGAAGTTCGCCCGACCACCAAGTACACGGGTCGCCGACGTAAACACGCTATTTGATTTGTTATTTTTGTTGTTGTTTTGTTGATTTTGCTTTGTTCCGCGACGAATTATTGTCGTGGGTATCTGCGTGTTGGATGCACTTATAAATAAGTTTGAAAAGATTCGTTTGATTAGCTGGCTGGGTGTTTGAAATTTGCATGTTTCAACTCGCGTCAACACACTGCTGGGGTACGCTTCCTTTTCAGCGCATCCTGTCATTTTCCAGAAGTCGGGCGCATCCTCTCTCCCTCCCCGAACCAATTCCCATCGCTATGGCTCTCCCGAAGCTCGTCGTTTCGTGCATTCTCCTTGTTCTTCTCGCCGAAGTCGCCCATGCCAAGCAGAAGTTCGGCGATACCCTCACCTACTCCGAGTTGTCCATCTCCAAGGAGGAAGCCATCTGCCGCTACGACTTGAACAAAGTCAACACGTATGTCATCTACGGCCTCATTGCGGCCATCGCGGTGCTCAGCGTTGTCTTCCTGATGATCAGCATCTATGTCTTTGTCTACATCCAGAAATACGTAAGTCCCCTTTCTGTTATCAAATGACCTTCAATGGTGTTTCCCTTTCAGCTGCTGAAAGAGATGGATGATGCCGTCTACAAGGCCCATGACGTCATGGATGCGGTCATGGTCAGCTTGATCCCGCTCGCCCTCCTCGACGAAATCGGCCATCAAGACAAGCCCAAGGGCAAGGACGACTAATTTGATTAAGGCGGTAGAACTAGTAATAGTATGATTGTGTCGATGCGTGTCAGATATCAATAAAAAGCAGGTCCCAATCCAACTGTCTTTTCAAAGAGCACGAACAAGTCACAAATTTGAAGAATTTGACCCCGAAGCCTAAAGTACAGATAGAAAACGCCCCAACTTTCTCTCTCCAAATAGCTTGAAGCCTAAAACTTTCGCCGATTCGTTAAAGCATTAGAACCCCACTAATCCGGCCTAGCTTATTGTTAGTTACGTATCAAATTCCAAGATAAGCATCACGCCAAATCGGCTTTTGCACTTTATCACTGTCTGTCTGGATGGGTGAAAGTTGCAAAAACTTTCGTCAGCTCCATGTGGACGTGCGGGTACAATGGTCGTCCTCAGTCTGATTTAGGTAGTCACGGATGTGGGTATGGCCAATGGCGCCACGACGACCTCCCTGTTGAAAAAGCTATCTGTCTATGGGCTGTCCTGGCCTGGGTTGATAGTACATAAAATCAAACAACACTCAAGTATAAATCATGGCCCCTGATTAATCTGTCGTTTTACAATGTAACTGGGTTGTAACGGCTCAGGTTGGGGGAGGGGGTCGATGTGAACTGTGATGTGAACTGGATGGGAAGTGGAAGTGGGTGATTCAACTGGTAAAAGGTGGAGAAGCAAATGTCGTCATTTCATATATATTTTTCTCTCGGTGTTGTTTTCTTCTCTCCGCTGCGTGTTGTCCACCTTCAATAGCCGATACTCGGCTCGAGAGAGGCTACTGTTTTACGTTTTGGTGCATACCGCGCAGAGGTATGTCGTTCACTGCGCACACGTTTCGTTGCGATTTTGGCTTCGTCGTCACCAATGAACTGAAGAACTGCATTCGCGAACCTGTTTCTATCGAGGCCACAACAACAGTTTGTGAGCTCGTTTCCGTTGATTTCGTTTGTCTCGCTTTTGTAATGACCTCTTTTCATCTTCTATGCCAATGGCTACCGTTGTAAAGGTCTAATTACAAAAGTAAGACAAACGAAATCCAAACAAACAAGCTCACATCCCAACTTCCACCCATCCCTTCCCCATTTTTTCAACGTTTGTTTTTTATATTCCTCACTTCCCCTTGATAACACATCCAAGGCACTTCCCTCCTCACCCTACCGATTACCCACCAATCTCCTTCGCTAACAGTATCGAAACGTAGTCTTTTGGTCACACATATCTTTTCACCGCCTCGCCCATTCAATTCCTCGCCCTTCGCCTTACCCCGCCTTCGCCATGATTGTTATCACTCGTCAACGCTTTTGCAAAGGTGTTAAATCGTTCAGTACAGGCGTGAATTAATGATAGGAGGTGAAATTTGCCGCAATGATAACATTTACGAGCGTTGTTTGGAGTGCGAAATGTGCTTTTGGAACCCCGATTAGTTCTTCGGCCAGAGGTCATTTTCAGTGTTTATATTCCGCGTCCGATTGCCTGCCATATGCATTATTCATACGTTTGCTCTTGAAAAACGTGTCAACAATATTTGCATTTTCAGAAATCCTCAAGCAAATTGACCATCCCATCGACAACCATGTCTTTTCCCGAAATTTTTGCGTAAGTCTTTTACGCCTGATTACCGTGTTTTGGCCGATTATCAGCTACTGAACTTTTAGGGCTATTGACAAGAAGCAGACTGCCTTTATCGAGCGTTTGCGGGAGGCTGTCGAGATTCCCAGTGTTTCCGCTGACGCAGCCTATCGCAAAGATGTGTTCCGTATGATTGACTGGACACAGAAGGTGTGTGAAAATAGATTTTTATGATTACTCACGTGACATTTTGAAATTTATTATGTTTTAGGCTCTCGAAAAGCTCGGCGCAACCTGTGAACAGATCCCTAATGGCAAACAGAAGCTTGCTGATGGCAAGGAAATCGACCTCCCTCCAGTGCTCTTTGGTGTCCTTGGTAAGGACCCCAAGAAGAAGACTGTCCTAGTCTATGGCCATTTGGACGTTCAGCCGGCGCATAAGGATGATGGCTGGGACACGGAACCCTTCAAGCTTATCGAGAAGGATGGCAAGCTGTACGGTCGTGGATCTACCGACGATAAGGGCCCTGTTATCGGCTGGATCAATGCCATCGAGACTCTGCAAGAGCTGAAGGTTGAATTACCGGTCAATGTCAAGTTCGTCCTTGAAGGCATGGAGGAAAGCGGATCCGAGGGTTTGGACGCTATTCTAATCAACCATAAGGACACTTTCCTGAAGGATGTCGACTTCACTTGCATCTCGGACAACTACTGGCTTGGCAAGAAGACCCCGTGCATCACCTATGGCCTTCGCGGCATCTGCTACTACCTCGTCGAAATCAATGTTTGCAAGCAGGATCTCCATTCCGGCGTCTTCGGTGGCACCGTCTACGATGGCATGTCCGATCTTACCTGGGTCCTGTCTCAACTCGTTGATGTCGATGGCACCATCAAGATTGACGGCATCAGCGACCTCGTCGCACCGGTTACCGATGATGAGCGTGCTCTCTACGAAAAGATCGACTTCGACGTCAAGTCTTATGCTGATGACATCAAGGCCCACAGTCTCGTCACCAACGACAAGATCAAGGTCCTCATGAACCGTTGGCGCTACCCGGCTTTGTCTGTCCACGGCATTGAAGGCGCCTTCTCAGGCCCTGGTGCCAAGACTGTCATCCCATCGAAGGTTATCGGCAAGTTCAGTATCCGTATTGTCCCCAACATGACCCCGGAAGATGTCAACAAATGCGTCACCAACTACATCAATAAGTTGTGGGCTACCCGCAAGTCTCCCAACAAGCTGAAGTATGTTTTGAAGCAAAGCTTTTAAGATCAAAGTTTAACTTTTCAAAATTTCAGGGTCACTTCGCTTCAAGGCAGCAAGCCGTGGTTGGCCGACTACAACCACCCCCACTACCAAGCCGGCGCACGTGCCATTAAGACCGTCTTCGGAGTTGAACCCGACTACACTCGTGAAGGCGGCTCTATCCCTGTGACACTGACCTTCCAGGAGCTCACCCAGAAGAACGTTATGCTTCTGCCTATTGGTGCATCTGATGATATGGCCCACTCCCAGAACGAGAAGATCAACGTCAGCAATTACATTCAGGGTACCAAGACCCTCGCCGCATACCTCCTTGAACTCGGAAAACTGTAAACTGTACCAAAGTTGCGGGGTTTAAATTTTAAACTGTCAATTTTAATTTAAATGGATGCTTATTTGACGACTCATACTTATACAAGGGTGGTGGTTCTTTTGTGAAGGATATTCTTGCAACATTAATTTTAGTCTGTCATCAATAAATTTGAAGTAACCAAACGGCCTCACGCGTGAAATCATGAATGGTAAACGGAATGGCGTGCCAAAAAGGAAAAAATAATAAACAATATTGTTTTTGACAAGGATGATAAAAAGCTAGCGACACCTCCGGATACCGCAATCATCACATTGCTGCAGGATATCCAAGTAATGACGTGGCGAGCGTTGATTAAACATACATATTTCGGACTAACTAAGTAAGCCACTAATCTTGCTCTTGCGCGTTTAGAGAGAGCGATAGCGAAAAATCATCTTCGAGAACGGTTCTCACTCTGCCCTCGCACACTTCTGGTTAAGACTTTCTTCACGTTTCATTACTGTAGATTGAACGCATGCGCTTTAACGAGATTGGAAAATACTTGTTTAATCTAGTTCAAACTACCTATATGCTGCTCTAAGTCCACATATTTTTGACCTTGCATCGGTCAGAATCAGAATCCCTTCTCAAAATCTGATAGAAGCATCGAAACCGTATCCAGATTGATGTCACCCTTCGCCATTGAACTGTTCTTGACATCCCTGCCTTCGGAATGGTCAACAACCGTCAAAAAAGCGCTGAAAACGGCAAAGATCAAAACAGTGTTAAAAATCATACCAGAACTATTTTCGTGCAACAGTTGCAGATTAATAGTTCTGGTAGGTTTTTTAACACCGTTTGTTCCTTCGCCTGTTTTAGCCGTAATTAGCTTGTTTTTCCTGGTTTTTTAAACTGAATGTAGTATCTAAGACACGCTGAATCTGAAAACATAATTTTAGACACAATTTGAAAGATTCCGAGGATTCTGGAGCACGGACTAAGAGTTTTTTCAAAAACCGTCCAAAAGCTGCGGTTTTCGAACAAAAAATTTTCCCAGCTGGCAACTTGTCTTTGATTGATCCAAACAGAATTTCAAAAATATTAAACAGTTTGTCGCATTCTAGTAATTTAGAATGTGCTAAAAGATAGGTATAGTAAGTTTGCTCTGCAAGCCCTGCGCATGATTGCCGATTGGAATCGATTGTGCATTAAGCCAGCAAACCAAATTGGTAATGAATGTTTGAATCAAGAATTTATTATTTTGTTTTCGAATACATACAAGATACATCCTGGGCAAGTTGAGTACACTGTTACTTTGAAAATATTGAAGATTTGATCACCGGTAGTTTCGTAGTTCAATTACACGACGGACGTTAAAACGTAAAGCCCATTGCCTCAATGTCTACGTACTGTAATTTTTCATACTTCTTCCTCCGCGACACTTTCTGCAGATATTTTTTTGTATGCCAGTAGAGTGGGACAGCAGGTTCCGCTGACTTTGGTCGTTTATTGAAGTCAGATGCCAATTTTTCTGTCTGTTCATTCGTCGAGGGTAAGGCCGAGTTTGATCGAAGCTTAGACGCATTTGACACTTTTTTAATCGGACATGAAAGTGTTGCTTTTTCAAATGTGAAGTTGTCGAGTGCTGCTTTATCTTCGTCACTCAAACAGTTGCTAAAATAACATATATTAGAGACTTCTTAAAATTCTTTAATAAAACTTACAAAAAGTTTGCATGTTCAATTAATCCAAGTTTTTTCATATGCTTTCTTCTCATAAATGGCTTTGGC
>KB455261.1:366567-377806 GCA_000341325.1 Panagrellus redivivus | reverse complement strand
ATGTTTTTTTTTTCAAAAAAAAAACCCCCCACCCCCCCGTTTTAAGCCTCATTCCAAAAATACAACCCACCCACACATCTCATCAACCACCCCAAACTGAAATCCAACCCATATCCGTCATAATATACATATTCACCACCTTCTTTGTCCCTATTTTAGTTACAATATTGACACGCCACCATCTTTGTTATGCCACAAAACTCTATGCTTCGTCTCTGTCACCACGTCCCTTTGAACCCTCATTACATTTTTGATGCCATGGCATTCCATAGATGCGTCGTCTAGAACACTGTCGTCTTCCCCGCCGATGTACGTAACTAAGCACTCTCCTTCGAGAAACACGTGTCTGGCAAGATTGTAAGCGAACGCGATCTTTTGGCGGCGCGGTGTCCTCTGAGCCCTCGGGACATACAACATACTTTTCTCAAAAGGCGGTCGAAGCCGTCGGCCCAGAGGTCAGAAACAGAACGCCCGAAGTTGCTTTGCCCTATGGCCATACGGGGGCCACAGGGGCACCCACTTGACTTTAATTCATTTTATACAAGGCTTATATGACGGCGCTTTATCGCCTTCTTGCCATGGTTTCATACGCCGAATGGCCAGAGGTGCATTCTGTCGAGAGCTGTTCTTTTCGTGCATTTTCGGTGTTTTTTAATCTGTCGCCTTTGCCATTGCATTTGCATAACTGACTTGAGCCCATTCTGGCATTGCAATGTGTTTGCTGCGGGGGTGCTGTCACCACGATTAAACGCCTTTGGCCATGTTTGTGGCATGTTTGCTTGGGTGAACGGAAGTTTGAAATCTGAGTCTCTGTTGATTCGTCATTCTGTGATTCTGAAGTAACAAAGAAACTTACACTTTTTTTATTTTAGGTCTGTAACTTTGTAATTTGCCACATTTAACCTTTAGTTTCAGTTTTCTGCCCCTATAATTTAAGATCAATTATTTACTGTTTCTTTATTCCATCCAATGTTTTTCCGCTCCGCAAATGGCTCACGTGTCGCGTCAATTTGCGTCGCAGCTTCGTGTCAAACAGTGTCTTGTATGCATTATTTATCCGAAATCCCACCGTAATGCTCACCGTTTCCCGTCGCGATGCGGGTTCTTTAATCAGTTTCCCCCGTAATTACCGCCACAAAAGCCCTAAACCAACTTTTTTCCAGACTTCCATCGCCTTCAAGCGCTCGCCATTAGTGCTGTTAAACCGAATCTAAAAAAACAACACATCAAAGACCCCTGCGCGTGTAGTGTATATCGTGTATATTGATAGATTGCTCCCTGACTTCAAGCTATATTTGCCGAAATAAGATACATTTTACATTAGTATTTTGCAATTGAAACAAATATCTACCTACTATCACTATGAAAATGGATTCATTCCGCACGGCGACCTCGCCGACAACTACCAAACTCGACTTTAATGCCATGTTTGACAAGATTTGTAATTTGACGAGTTTGGCAAGCCCCATGACGGTGATGCAGCCACCGGCACCCCCACAGGTTCATGTGACTTCACCGGCAAGTTCGAGAAGGTCGAGAAATGTGTCGCCAAGGATTCTGAAGCGGGGCGAAAGTCAGCCGAGTGCCATGGTTGGACCACCGCCGACAGCGAATCAGAGGAGACTACGGTTTCAACAGTTTTCACAGGTGGGTGGATTTTGGAGATTTCAAACTGTCCAAGGAACTACAGTCTGAATTTTTACACTTTGTTTAAAAAGTGTGAAACTTTAATTTTTTAAATAAAAAATTTAGTTGTTTTAATAATTTTGAGAAAAAGCTAATCAAAATGCAAATTTTATAATCCTAACTTTTTGTAAGCAATATAGAAAAGTAGTAATAACAAATTACCAATACAAATGTGTGTTTACGAGTGTCGTCTTTTTGCATGAATGGATGCCCTATGCGTGTTTTCTGGTGTGTATGAGCGAATCCGGCACTTTTGTAATCAGTTTTACTATCAAATTTTGACGAAAACAGCAGAATTTAGCCCAGCCTTTGTTTAACTAAATCCCGGAATTTCCTGTCGCTGCCTCCCTCAAAAGCTGTCAAACATCTAACATTTTGCCATTTCCTCCCCACGTTATCCTTATCTATCGCCAATTCGAATAGAAGCCATTTTCAACCCCCAAGTGAGCTCCTTTTATCTTAACGGATCTCTCCGCCTCCACTTTTTGTGTGCTTCAGGCGTTCCTTGTCGCCGTGCTTCAGTAACTCTATGACTGGCGTTGCCGAACCCCTTTCCTAATTGCTTTCTTTTCCTTTATCGTTTCGAACATTGCTAGGCGTACCGCGAATCAACGAAAGCCGGGCGCCACCGATGCCCGTGTGCAGACCGAAGCCGAGCCGGAAACGTCGTCAACGACGTCCACGTTCACCATTACCACCACTACGGCATTTTGTCGTTGCCGTCGCCGTCGCTGGCGGTCTCTAATGGAATGAGCTTTTCGGTCTCGCGCGTACCCCAGGGCAGGAACCCGTTCCTTTTCCTTTTCATTCTCGCTACTTGCCCCTGGCCACTATCCACTATGTTTTTTTTCTATCTTGTCCCCCCTCCGGCAAAGTGTGGCCTCCGGTTGGTGGCCTAATGTAACTTTGCTTCTTCCTTCCTTCCCGTGGTGAAATGCCTCAGGGGCGACAAGGCAGCAAAAACTGCTGCTTGGCGTTTTGACTAGCTAGCCCCAGCTTAAGCCTAGGATAGAGAGGAGACGCAAGTTAGTTTTTTATCGGCACAGCTTCCGTCTCAGTGTCAGTTCCCACGCCCCTGCGAGATGCCATCAACTCTCACTTTCATCATTTTGTCGCACCATTTGAAGGTTTCTTTTGTGCTTCTGTGAAGAAGGAAACACTTTTCATTTCAACGCGGTCGTTTATCATTTTAAGCCGTGAGGAACGATTTCGGCACCTTTAAATGCTTGCATTTTGTGAGGAATATTGATGTTTTTTAAAACCAATTGTTACAATTTTGAAAATTTGTACATTTGGCCCTCTCCTTTTCCGTAATCTTTTTCTATTAATAATATTTTCACGTTTCAAATTTTAAGAAATTTGTTTTTTTAATGCATAATAAACTATAGCTTTTGTTTTTGATCTTTAAACGGCTTAAAATCTAGCTCAACCCCTCTTTTTGACCCACCAAAGCCGCCAGCTAGAATAGAACTCGCTACTGGCAGCTGTTATCAACTATGCATTTTTGCGTTTCCCCAAAAACCCATTAGCCTAACCGCAAACCGATGTCTCAAATCTCGTCATCTACCGCCAGCCTTTCCCACTTCGTACTTTCGTGAAATGTGAAATATGAAATATGGCCCCGATTAAAAGCACTCAATTTTCAAAAAGCTAGAAAAGCTAATCCCAAATGAATATCGTACTGGACACGTTCGGCCGCGCTTTCGGCGCCGGAGCCGCCAATCGTCGTCGATCGTCTTCGAACAATCATGGCTTTGAACCCCTCACTTCGTCGACATCAATGCAGAATTTCACTCGGAATCACAGAAGACATCATGTAAATACCAATCATGTAGCTCGGATGCCGCAGCCAAAGTTTTACAGTCATCATGACAATTTGGCGGCAGAAGCGGAGATTGTTGCTGGAGGGGTCAGAACAACGGTTAGTTTTTGGCAACAGCATTGCATCTTCGAAAATTTTTGTTAAAACAAGACTACAAAGTTTTCTATAATGCAGATTTGGAAACAAATATGCATTAAAAATAACTAAAAACGGTTTTGTAAAAGATGTTTTTGCCAAAATTTTTTTATGTAAGTCACGTTTCCATTCTATGTTACAGTTACCAAACTTTAGAACGTAGAGTAGTAAAGTAGTCAAATGATAATGAAAAACGACAAACATTCACGTAAACATGTGTCATTTAGCAACAAACTGACAACCTCTACTCTTCAATTGTAAGAATCAAAGTTTAAACTTTTGCGGGGGCAAAGCTTTTCCAATACTTCTTTCACAGTCTGGCAACTTTTGTGTTTACATTTAACGCGAATGTTTCAGTTAGTTGTACTTTCGTTTAGTTGTAGTTTTATACGCTTGACTGATTTTTGAGGGATTTGCAAGTTTTGATTCTTTGCCGAAGTTTCATTCATTTCATTCGTTTCTTGACTATAGTTGTATTGTATCTGCTCAAAGACCGCCTTAAATGATGGATATTACTCTTCCTGTAGCCTGTAAGGTTTTCAAATTGCCGGTTGAAGCTTGTATAGGTTTCGGTATTTCCGGAAGAATAGTTTTGGCCATCAATTTTATGGCCATTTTGAGCAAGTCCGGAACTACAGTCCCCTTGACCACCGCCGAGGGCTATTTGTGGGCGTTGTATGTGTGTAGGCCTATGGATATGAGACAATTCATTCGTGTGATGGCACTTTTCAACTGCAAGGCTTTTCACTGAAAAGCGAACGAACAACAACCAGTCAGGCTTTCATGCAGTTCCCTAAAAAGCGGCCATTTCAAAGGGCCCCTTTTTCGACTGTCTTTTTCGCATGCATGGGTCCGCCCTCGCGACTTGCCACTCGAGACTGAAGCTCGAAGCCGCTACAACTTCTCCTTCTACTGATTCGACTCCATTCATACCCTGAACTCCGGCTGTGATTCGCATCTTTGCCCTTTAAGGTGTGATCTACTCCGCCTTTTTTGGCCAGACGAAACCCTCAAATCCTAGGCCGAAACCCATTTCGTGGCCGTGACCGTCGCCCCGAACTACTTCTATTCACTTCTATCATCGCATTAGGGCTCCTGTCGCGACACGTCGCCACCGGCGAAGCCACTGACGTCTTTGGCACCACCAAGCTTTTCAATAGACCAATTCGCCATTGTCCTGTCGCCAGAAACTTCCCTGGTGGCCGTCCCATTGCCCTTGGCTACAACCCACCTCAAAACTTAAAGTGTTTGTTTTGAGGAATTTCACAAAACTTTGACCTCATTTTGGTTCCTTCGGGAAACATCTTTGTCGTTCAAAATGGCAACTTTGGCTTCATCGTTGAGCGGCTTCGGTCCAACTGTCGGAAGTCTCATGCATCGTCGCGAACCTTTGTTTTTACAGGTTAGAAAACTGTTTTGTGTTTTAAGTGTGTGAAAACAGTAGTCGGATAGTAGGTCGTTTCGAAATAGATGCGTATGTTTGCCGTTCCTGGGGGAACGTTTATAGACTTTTGGCCGCCTGGCATGGCATGGCAGTCAATAGGGTCTGGCCAGAGGTCGAAAACATCTTTTTTGATGGTTGAAAGTTTATTTTGTTGCAATGGCAATGTTTATGAAGCCGTCGGGTTTTTGAAATAGTAGTGTGTGGTCATTTAAAAAGGTGTTAGTAAAAGTGGATTATGATGGTCAAAATTGTACTTTTAAAGGGCCTATTTGGGAGAAACAGTGTTTTGAAATAGTAAAATTGTGTTTTCAGAACAGCGAAGATGTAATCGAAGTAATCGGGGCCGACACCCCGATGACCTCCATGCACAGTGTCTTCTTCGGCTTCATCCACAATCCCGCGGCCGCTGAGGGCCAAGGTGCCAACAACTCAGAATCCAACGGGTACGGCGCTTCGAGCGTGTTCACGCGCGAGGATTACTGTCTCGAAAATGCCGTTGCGGAATGCAATATCATTCGGGCACGGGATGGCTTTCATGAGGGTGTTTTGCTCAAGTGTATCGACTCTAAACGTATGTTTGGCACTTTTTTGATAGTTATCAAAGGTTAAAAATGCCAATTTAGCCATGTTCGCCTATCTCCACTACTCCATCTTCGCCCAAGGCACGAGTGCCCGTCTTCATTCCCTGGTCCGTGATCTCGACCCGGGACCAAAGTCCCAATACGGTGCCTTCGACGAACTTTTCGCCATCCAGAAGAGCGCCTCATCACCTGACAACTCGCTCCCATCACACAGACATGCCGGCTTTATCGTGTCGTGTTTCAAACTCCTCGACGAAAACAGCAAATCACACAATTTGGAGAAATCGTGGCTGTCATGGACGGGCGCACGTGAGATTTACAAATATTCGCCGAGAAATTGGAATTTGAGACGGATCACGCTGCATCGGCATGCCATTGGGTAAGGATTATCGTTGATGTTTTAAAATGGAGAGGCCATTTCAAAGATCAGACGATTTTCAAGTCTTTTGTTAAAACCATATGGCCCATAAATAGCAAAACAAAATTGCACTTCCTCGTGGCCACATGCCAAAACCCCCCTTTTCCGGGTATCCGAAAATGCCGACAAAGAAGTCTCTCCATTTTCATTGCACTCAAACATGACAGCCCTTGTTTGAGTTATGGACTGCCATCTCATTCCCAGCTATTGTCAGTTCCCGTTTTAACGATGTAAACTTCCATTTTTTGCAGCAACAGCAAAAGTCGAACTTTTGCCTACGTGCTCATGTGCGAATTCGGCAACATCCTCCATCCTTCTAACACTATCCAAGCCCTTGATATGTGTGAGCGTCTGAGAGCTCGTAATTGTGGTCACATTGCGTTGTATCAGGTCTGTTATCACGTTTTTTTTGTCAAAATTTGACTAGGAAATAAAATTTTGTCCAATTTCCAGGTCCAATGCAACTACGGTCACGCGCCATCCTACAGCATCCCCCCGGCACCCTCACCGCATCACGGTCACTCGGAAGTACAACGGAAACACTCTTCAACGTCGTCCTCATCGAATCACGGTCAACATACCCTCGGATGGGGGTCGCCGTCGGCATCTCGCACCAGCCCGAAGCCGCCAGCTCAACAGCGACGTGTGCAACGGAATCCAATGTTGCGCGGGTACAGTCAGGACGTGGATTCGAGCCAGGAAACTTCACGGCGTCGAAATCAGCTACTCCGACATCGGGAGAATAGCTTCGGCTTCGAACACGATGAGATGGATCTGACTGGACGGAGCGGCATGCCAGGGCCGAGCACGGCGATGCGGTATGGCGGATATCCGCAGTTTGAAGACATGTCTTAGCCGGATACTGTATTATCGGTTTTTCTATTTAAAAAACAACAATGTAATCAATCAATATTCCCGAGTGTTTTTGTGATATTTGAAATTTTAATAAAAAATTTTTTTTTACTTTCAAACAAATTTCGACAAAAAAAGTTTTCTCACGTGCGTAGATTACTCGAACACACCAAATGTCCATATAAGACACGGACCAAAGAAATTTTTTTTCATGATAGTTTTTTTTCGTGATTTGGGCGCCGAAGCGATGGCAGCGCGCTGCCGTCGCTGCAGCGTAAGGGCAGCGCGCTGCCGTGTATGCAAAACGCGAAAAAAAACCATCGTCAAAAAAAATTTCTTTGGTCCGTGTCTTATATCCATTCCTCCCAAAACTCCCCAAAAAGTACATCTCCACAACACCGACCCCTGAACCATCTCTCTGCAAACCGGTTCCATCAAAAAACTCCTTCGAAAAAAACGCTTAAAAGGGAAGTAAAAACCCCCTCATGACAAAGAACAAACCGAGATGGACATTAGTTATTTCTATTCGACAAAAAGGTCGGTTTCCGCCTACGTGTTTCGGGACAAGAAAAACAAATGGAGAGAAAATCAGAATCAGAACGCCACCAAGCAACCAAGGTCGTGAATCGAATCACTCGCGCGACCGTTGTTGTGACAGTGCCTCGAAATCGAAGGGAAGCATCAAAGTCAAAGAATTCACTTCAACGAACAAAAAGAGTGACAAGATGGGCGTGTGAAACAGGTTCAAAGCATGCAAGTGCAGGTGTCTATTCGTTTGTTTTACGTAAGTTTGCCTTGTAAAAAGTGAAACAGAGGAATGGAGGCACTGTTCCAGTGGACGATGATAAGCTATCTTGTAAAAAATGACTGTGACATGTTTTTGGCTTTTGAGGGGTGTACTCAAGCTTACGATATAAGCGGTGGGTGAGGGTGTTCAGATTGTCATTTTCTTCATTTGACGTATATATATAGGTATAGATACCTTTTTTGCATGGTAATTGTGTCTGGTTTCATCCCTATGTAATATTCTTACAAAAAATCCGTCTACAAAACACTGCAGACCCCCTAATTACTGGAACAGCCCTGCCAAATCGCATTATTCACTGTTCAAAAATCACAAAAAATCGGAATGCGTTAACCTTCACAGTTTCTTTTACCCTCGCAGTTACACCTCTAATTCGCCTTCTGTCTACCCATTCCAGATGTCACTTAATTCGACCTCGAACCAACAAAATGTGAATCTAGACAAGGCCCTCACGCGCTTAGTGCAGTTCCTAACACTATAAACTCTTTGATTTGAACGCGTAACATGTTTCCATTCCCCCACACCTCGCGCGGCCCAGGCTCACATCTGCATTCAAAACTTCTCAAAAAAAGAGGAGGCAAAGACATAAGCCTTCGGATGGAATGGATAGATGGCTTCGGTCCAGCGCGGCGATAAGGATCGGCTCGTCCGTCCTGCGATCTGGGAGCCTGTAGATACTCGCGCCTCACGTTTGAGGCTCGCTGGCGTGCATCGCCTAGACTCGTTTCCGCTTTCGCTTTCGTCTCCTTCCGAAAAAGGGCTCCATGGCGTCATTGGAGGGTCGGCCAGTCGGGCACAAAGTAATCGGTGTCGACTGGTAAGTATTAAACCTCCCTTCTCACATTTAAGTTTAATGATACCTAACTAGAAACCTCAAAGAGCCATGTGAGGATGTATCGTTTGGAAAAGGTTTCAATGTCGAGGTAAATCTATAAACCAAAATCCGGATTTCCAGAGCATCTTGATTTGATGTTCGCGGTGTCATAAAATTTAACGGATCCAGTCAGACGCTCGTGTTATTTTGTTTTATGACAAACGATCGTGACAAAGTGTTTCAACTTAACGTAAATCATTTTCATCATTCACTTTAAAGTGTAAAAACTAATTACGAACATTCCTAATATCATTAGTTTTGTCTTCAATCTAATACTGTTCGCAACTGTTTCCATTTTGATCAACTTACATTCCTATTTCCGCCTTCTTGGCCGCACTATAATGTCAGAATCCGATTAATTTGTCAAACATGTCAGTCCCATTTTACGACGCCTGTTTGTCTGATTGAAACCGTTCACTTTTAACTATCACTTGTGTCTTTGTTTCGACTTTCGACGTGGCTGTTGTTCTTTTTGTTTCACTTTTACAATTTACAGCCCGAAACTTCACCTCCATGCAATGCGGGTATCAACGAATTTCACTTATGGATCTTTGTTAATATTTATTGCAACGTTTTCGACTACAGTTTCATGGCCAGATGGAGCTCCATGCTTATTGGCAGCGTATGAGTCTATGAATCCGCTGGAGGCTGTTGAACATCAGGGTGGACTTCAGGTTTGATAAATTTGTTAAAATGGCATTTGTGAGGATGGTTTTTTAGTTGACACCGCCTCCATTTCGGATTGATGTTGATAGGGAATGTTACTGGCGTAATCAGCCTATTGCTCGTGAGTTTTGGCAGTTTATTGAAACTTTTTTAAAGTAAATTTTAGTGACGATCACTGGAAACACGACAAAAACCAAGTTTAAGGGTTTTGCTATCCAGCCTATTGTATGGAAGGGGAGTAAAATTGGTAAACGGTATGTTAACGTTTTATGCACTAAAATTGTACTACAAAGAAACCGTTTTTAACAAATTTTAAAAGTTCCATTATGTCTGATAACACTTTTCAAACAAATTCCACCCTCTTATAAGTACACCCCAAAACAAAAGCCAATTCAAACGCCTGTCACTCATAGACTACGATATCGGCTAATTGATTAGCTATGCGTAAATAGCTCGCCAAAAAGAAACAAAAAAACTAGTTTCTGTTGTTCCAATCTGTCAAAAAAGTCGTTCCACGCATTTTTTGTCTGTCAGCGTAATCAAACAAAAGCATCAAACAACAATAACACTGTTTTTTTGCTTCCAGGGTCGGTCAATTCATGCGTCTGGATGATAACGGTTCGTGGCAGCAGCAATGTTTCCGTAAAAAGGATTCGGTAACGCATTCTCACGATGAAATGAAATCGCATATTAAGCTTTGGTGGAAAAATGATGAAGATGAAGAGCAGTACATTCAGTTTGTGGCTACGGTGGTGGTTCATTTGAAGATGTTTTGGGTGAAATCGGTTTTATCGCCGCCGATTCCGCCTTGCCGGATTGAACGCCGATTGACTGGTGGCTGGACGGCTCCGGTGATACGGATTCCGCCGCCGGTGACGCAGTTCAAAATGGATACGTGGAAGTTGTTCAATCATGAGAGCGCTGGACAATTCCCGAGGAGTATTAGCAACTTTGAGGGATTTGTGGATTCTGAAAAGGTTGAAACAGTCCCACCGACACTGGCTACGACAACTTTGGCGCCGATGCCGGTGTTTTCGACGACAACAAGAGCTTTCGTGACGGCTGCGCCTGTTTTCGTGCCGAGACCATCGCCAGTTGCGCCGGTTTTCATGCCAAGAACAGTTTTCCGGAACAATTTTGAAAACGCGAGAATGGTAAGAGTAACTTTTTGAAAATGTTTTAAGAATTCTGACTTCAGGAACCGACAACCATGACCCCAATGACAACCCGCCAAACCCCACCACCCACAACTACTGTATTCATCCCGCAGACCACCCAGCAACGATTTATCCAACCAGCTGCTTCACCCATCCCCATCCAAACACGCTTGATCACAAATCACCAGAATCCCGAACGTCAGCGACAAAAACTTACACACATCATCCCACTACCAAACATGGAGATGAACAAGCGCCGTAAGATCAACTTTTTTCACACCATCATATTGATCTCACCCCTTCCAGGCACCTCCTCCACCACCAATACCCGACCAACCGTATCCTCCATATCCAACTCCCCTCGATCACCCACAATTCCCCGCCTCATCCAACTCAACCGTCAAATCACGGCCCAACTTGCCGTCCAAAACCCATGCGTCGACATTGATCTCCCGTCCCAGTGTGCCGTCTGGTTCGGCTACTGTGGTCGCAGCTCATACATGGAAGCCCGATGCCGACGGACATGCCGATACTGCTCATAAAACCGTCAAGTTTTGTTGTTTCGCATTTTATTAAAGGCAGGCAGTGCCATTGGTGTACATTGTTGCCAGTTTTTATTATTTTTTCTCGACAAATGGGTACTTTTGACATGTGTAGTCAATAAACTTGAACAATTGAAGTGGAAAGACGGCTTCAATGTTACCGAAATACAATTTGTGCATGTCAAAAAGTCACGTTCGCGGTGAAAGCCAGGATGGGATCGATGTGTGCATTGTGCAGGTCAAAGTGTCACGTTCGT
>KB455261.1:323968-361531 GCA_000341325.1 Panagrellus redivivus | reverse complement strand
CTATCGAATGCCGTATAGCTTGTCCGAATCGGCCACCTTAAGCTCTGACGGTTCCCTTGTTAATGTCAGCATTTCAGGGTCATCCGTGACCATTTTTCCTTCACTTTGTAAATACTTATAGTCTTGTTTGATGTAAATATATGTACATCAGAGTATGAAAAAATATATTAAAAAATACGAAAGCCAAAGATTCCGGAGGTACGTCACTCTGACAATTCCCTGAAAAAAATTGGTTTCAACACTTTAATTTTTGATAGACATACTTTTAAAATAGTATATTTCTGCTTCACAAGGGACCGGTCACGGACGCAAATCCGATCGAGACCTATGGCATTCGAAAGAGCACCCAATTCTAAGGTCAAAGCCGTCATCTATTTTTGCAATGGAGTTTTTTTGAGAGTGCCGTAATTTTTTGAAATGGTTTTCAGCTTGATTTTGAGAGTTTGTATCTCAGCTCAGAAACGAGTACAGACGATGAGCTCAATAGGGCTTTTAGATGTGCCCCAGAGCTATCTCCAAAACTTTTTTCAGATTGAAATACCGTGGCACTTCGGAGTTGTGACTCTCCAAAGTATGGTAATTTTCCGACGCCCATTAATCAACAGACAGCTAGCAACTGCGGGTGGCAAGTCTCGGGGGTTGGCATTGTGCGACTTGTTTCTTCGCTGTGGCCACACTACGCATTTGTCGAGATAATTTATATTTGCAATATAAAATGCGTTTTTAGAGTAATTAAACAAGTGCAAATCAAATATCATCATCAAAAGGTTTTATTTTAAGCAATTGCTATAAAGCTGACCTTATTCTGATTCTTCGGATTCCACAAAAGTGCCCACAAACCTTGCAATATTGTCACAACAGCATAAAATTCATAACAACAGATTCCAGTAACAATAAGGATTATAAAACCGAAGGTAGGGTCTTCTTCACCTGCAGACCTCGGTTTCATCATTTGACGAAAAAACCTACTATTTAGTATCGGGCGGGCCATAATGACAAACAAACTTTGGCCAACAATAATAACATAACAGTTACTGTAAAAAATAATGTTATAAACTGCCAACACCCTCTTTTCGCTCAAGGTCAGCGTTTCCGGGTTCCCTGTAGCCATTCTTCCTTTCCTCTGTAGGTAGTGAAAATCTTCTTGGTTGTGAATGGCAATCAGAGTATAAAAAATCATGTTAGACATAGTAAAAACAAAAAATTCATAAATAACATTATGCTGACCAAATTCAACAGCTGCGATATGAAACTTAGCGATGCAGTAGACAAAAATAGGGAGGAAGCCCAAAAAATAGATAATTCCCTGAAAAACAGAAAGTATTTATTATTAGTATTTTAAGGATAAACAAACTTTAAAAATCTTAAATATCCGTTCAGCTATAAATTTACGAAGAATGTCAAAGAAAACTGCGATGATGACCAACGAAGAAGTGTAAATTATGTTGGTAATTTGAATCAAAGTATCCAAGTTTCTTGCGTATGCTAACACCATAATTACCATGTGTACTAGAACCGGAATAAATGCGTACTAAAAAATTTCAAATAAAAAATGCAGAAACTTTTAATAACTATACCTCTTCAGGAATAGGCCGTGGATCATCAAAATGTGGCTGTCTATTATAAGATTCAAAATCCTTTTTATAGTCACGAGTGAAAAATTCTTTAGTTTTTGCCCAATAGTTTGCCATGGTGATGTTGTTAAAAGTTCGTTCATCAAAGAAATGCGGATAATACGCACTTTTTCGTGCACACAACAGCAGAGTTGCAACCGCTAGCGCAAAAGTCGATCAATGACCACGCGGTTGTGCCTTCATAAAAAAGCAGACAGCTAGCAGCCTGCGGCTGGCAAGTCTCGTGAGTTGGCTATGTGCGACTAGTTTCTTCGCGGTGGCCACGCTATCTATGTAAATAACAACACATTTTTGTCTGTCTATTTCATTCAATTTCAAGAAAAAAGAAAAAGTGACGCATAATAACCAATGTATAAACAAAAAGCAGTAATATCAATCACACAAAAGCTACATAATTTTGCCATCTCGGGTTCGGCGTGCAAAGTGTCCAAAAAGCTTGCACAATTTTCACAATAGCAACGAATTGATGAACACAAATTAAA
Organism: Panagrellus redivivus; assembly: GCA_000341325.1. Lineage (NCBI taxonomy): Eukaryota > Metazoa > Nematoda > Chromadorea > Rhabditida > Panagrolaimidae > Panagrellus > Panagrellus redivivus. The sequence continues at coordinate 359,415 of KB455261.1, read as the reverse complement.
GCGACAATCGCACATATGTATGTTAACGCACCCCCGGGATTACGATCAGAACCCGAGGATTGCCATTCTCTTTGAAGCTTTTCAATAGCCTCATAATTGTTGTTATACACGATCAAATACAATCCTTCGGCAATAAAAATAGCATAAACACTACTGTAAAAAATTATGTTATATGCTGATATTCGTTTCTTCTCATTCATAGTCAATCCTGTTGGATCAGTATGTGTCATTTTTCCAACTTTCTGTAGGCATTTAAAATCTTTTTTAATATAGACCCACTGTAGAAAATGAAAAATAAGATTAGAAAAGACAAAGGCAATTGCTTCACCGGTAACCTCATGCTGACCAAATTCAATGACCGCGATATAGAGTTGAATGGCGCAATAAAATGAAAGCGGGATGAAACACAAAAAATTGATAATTCCCTGGAAAATAATTTTTTATATTAAGAAAAAAATTAAATTAAATAAACCTTGTAAAGTAAGTACGTCCGCTCAGACGTATCCTCTTTGTAAATCATATTGTAAACGTCGATAACAATTGCAGTTACAAATAGCGACGTGGTGTAAATTATAATGACAGGTTGAAATAATCTATCTGTGTGTTTACAGAATGCAAAACCCATCAATATCATGTGAAACAAAACAGGAAATAACGCAAACGATTGAAAGTTTGACGGTTTATTATAATGGTTGAAGTCATCTTCGATGCTAGTGATTAGCTTTTTCTTTTTCGACGAGGTTTCATCCATAGTGCGGTTAGAAAAACGACAAATATCGGCGGAAGTTAAAGCCTCGTCGTGCACGCAACAAAAAAGTGGAAACAACTGACTTGCGCGTTTATATATTGATCACAAGACGGTGCAGGCATAACCAGTCAACCGGAATCGGCGAATCGGCAAGTTTGGATGGCCGTGCGCGATTTTATGGGTCCTTGGGGCTCGCGCTATGATGTATGTCTTACCCTCTTGCGAGCGCTAATATCGGGCACTTGCCAATCTTGTTAGCTCATTGTACTGATTTTCGAGCTTATGAAATCATTTATTGAGGTATGAACAAATTATAATCAGAATTTGTTCTTTTAAGCAATTGCCATAAAACCAACATCATTCCGATTCTTGGGATTCTTCAAAGAAAGTACCCACAAGCCTTGCATTATTGTCACAACAGAAAACAGTTGATATAAACAAATTAAAAAGACAAAGAACAGAAAGAAGATGATGGCAAAACCACCGCCGTTATCTCTACCACATTCTGAGCGGCTTGGTTTCATCAATTCGCGGAAAAAACCACTGTCATGTAATGGACCGACCAAGATAACAAACAGACTTTGGAGAACAAAAACAACATAGCAGTTACTGTAGAAAAGAATGTTATAAACAGATAACACCTTTTTTTCGCCTAACGTCAACGTTTCCGGGTCCTCTGTAACCAATTGTCCTTTGCTTTGTAGGTATTTGAAGTCTTTTTTCATGTAGATGTTCATCAATCCATAAAAAATCCAGTTTGAGTAGATGAAAGCGCAAAATTCTAGAAGTACGTTGTTCTGACCATGGCCAAATTGGACAGCCGCGACATAAAGCTTAGGGATGCAGTAGATCAGAATAGGAATAAAACAACAACAATTGACGATTCCCTAAAAAATTGTAACATTTTTGTATTTTATAGAAAAAACATACTTTCAAAATCAGATACTTCCGTTCAGCTATAAATGACCGGAAGATGTCAACAATTACCGCAACGACGAGCAACAAAGAAGTGTATACTATGTTGCTAGTTTGAATCAAACTTTCCAAGTTCTTTAAGCATGCCATTAACATCATTAGCCCTTGTAGTAGAACCGGGACCAACGCGAGCTAAAAAGTGTCAATGAAGAATTGCGAAATGAATAAATGACTATACCTCTCCCAGAAGTTCCCATTTTGATGTTGGTTTATTATATGATTCGAAATCTTTTTTATAGTCACGGGTGAAAATTTCTTTAGTTTTCGCCCAGTTGTCCGCCATGGTAACGTTGTGAAATTAAAACTGCGAAGAAATGCGGATGATAAGCACTTTTTCGTGCACACAACAGCAGAGTTGGAACCGCTAGCGCAAAAGTCGATCAATGACCACGCGGTTGTGCCTTCATAAAAACGCAGACAGCCAGCAACTGTGTGGGGCAAGTCTCGTGGGTTGGCGTTGTGCGACACATCTCTTCGCGGAGGCCCCGCTATGTAAACAACAACACTGTTTTATCCATCTTTTTCATTCAACTTCAGGCAAAAAGAAATCAATTACACATAAAGTACATTATTTCGACTTTTCGGGTTTCGCAAACAAAGTATCCACAACCCTTGCATTATCTTCACAACAGCAATTAATTGGTACAAACAAATCAAAGCGATAATTGCATATACAATTAATAACGCCTTCATCCCATCTTGACTATTACGCGCGGATTGCTGTAATTGTAATTCTTTGTAAAACTTTTTAATAGCATCACCACTATTTTTGAACGCGGTATAACACAACGCTTCGGCAACAAAAATAGCATGAACACTACTGTAGAAAAGTATGTTATACATGGATATAATTTTCTTCTCGTTCAAAGTCAACCTTGCTGGATCAGCGTCTGTCATTTTTTGTGCGTTTTGTAGGTATGTGAAATCTGTTCTAATATAGACATGCTGTAGGCTGTGGAAAATAACATTGGAATAAAAAAAGGCAAAGCCTTCACCGGCAACGTCATGTTGACCAAATTCAATAGCAGCGATATAAAGTTGAACAGCGCAATAGCATGAAAGCGGGATGAAGCACAAAAAGTTGATAATTCCCTGAAAACGTTTTTGCATACAATTAAGGTTTTTAGAATTAACAAACCCTCAAAAGTAAACACTTTCGTCTAGATATCCACTTCCGAAAGACATCAATAAGAATGGCGGCTACAATTAGGGAAATAGTGTAAATTATAGCAATATTTGATTGCAATAAACTGTCAATTTTTTTACAGAAAGCCACACCGACCATTGACATGTATAACAAAACAGGAATGAATGCAAACTAAAAAGGAACTTTACAACTTGATAAGAGCAATACTGAAGCAAACATACCTCTCCAAAACATGGAAGTAGTAATGGTCCATTATATTTGTAGTAATCATCTGTGATGTTAGTGATCATTTTTATTTTCTTCCGCGAAGTTTGAGCCATAGTGCTGCTAAAAAAGCAACCGATATACTTTTGACAAAGATTTGGTTAATAAGAACCCGCACACAACGAGAACGTGTTGGAACACGCGACTTGCTCGAGACGGCGCGGCGCAGTCATCAGAACGGGATCGATGGCGTTGTACGACGGTGTCTGTGGAGGTCGCGTTATGATTTTTATCTCATGTGCGGATGTTGTTTTTTTTCTATAACGGTCTATCCCCGACTTCGGATTATATGGGCCAGCGCGCCTAAAGGACGGCAAATTCGTTTGCCAATTTGAGCGTAGAAGCTCAGTGTACTGATTTTCAAATTTGTGAAATCAATCAATTTATTGATTTATAAATAAAACACACCGTTAACATTGTTAAAATTCAACACAAATTCTATTTATACTAAACTTTATTTTATAACCAAAAACATTACAACAAGCTCAAACTACGTCATTTTGCTTTTCAAATCGATTTGCATAGTAAGCCTTCTTTTCCTTATCCGGGAGATACCACCGAACAAATTTCCTGCGACATCTTCGAATAACTTCCCGATATCTCAAACTGCCGGACGACTTTGCATCCCAGCGTTTAGGCTTCCGCAAACAAAGCACATACAAACTTTGCAAGATAGTCACAATGGTACATAACTCATAGGCAACAATTATAAGAAGTAAAAATAACACAAAAATAGCACCAATTACAAACTCCTTATCGCGCTCCTCCCACTGCGAACTGGCACTAACTGATTTAAACCTAACAGAAATATCGCTGTTGTTCAAAATGATAACAAATAAAATTTGGATAAAGAACAACACAAACACATGACTATAAAAAAGAATGTTATAAACTGCTAAAATCTTTTTCTCGGCTAAAGCCTGCTCAAACGGCCTCGTTGTATCTCTTTTTCGTGCATCGTTGACGTGTTCAAAGTCTTTTTTGATATGAATGATAAGAAGGTTGTAGAAAATAAAGTTCGAAAACACAAAGCCAAAGATGTAAGAAATAACATTGTCCGGGGTATCACCGACATGGGCGGCAAGCCAAAGGTGGTATCCGCAAAAGCATGAAACTGGGACGAAACAGCAGAAGTTTATGATTCCCTGAAAAAATATATGTATAATATTATAGTCTTCAAGTTGACAAAAAACATACTTTTAAAAGTACATGTATTCTGGATTCTTTGTTAAACTTAAAATATATGTATATGGCAGTAACACCTACTACTGCAACGTACAAAATGTAATATATGTGAATATTTTCAATACGTGTTGGAACGGGTTCGATGAATAAAAGTGGAAAAACAGTTACACAATGCAGTAAAACTGGAACTATTGAATTCTGAAAAGTTATGATGAACTTTGAGCGGTGGTAAGCAACAACTTACGTCATAATCCGCTAGTTTTGATTTACGTTTACTATACTCCTGTTTCCATCGAATAGTAGGCAAACGGCAATGATCTTGTTGATATTCTATGACCATGGTGTTCAAATCTAAAACACACACAAAACAGAATGACGTTGAATGGTGTTAGTCCAGGGTTTTACCCACTGAAAACACGCCACTGGCACGAGACAACACGTCGCAAGTGCCAAACAAAGTCGATAACTGACCACGCAGCAGCGGCTCATTCATAAAATGTGCGGCTGCCGGTTGGCAAGTTTCTTTCTTTGGCGATGTGCGACATACGTCGTGTGTGGCGCGTAGTTCACACCATTTGGTCTGTTTGTATGTCTCTCTTCAATGGCCCAACTTGACGTCATCTCCAATGCGACACACGACAGTTAATTATAGTTTTATGAAATATGAGGAATCTTAACAACGCTAACATTCTTTTTAAACAAGTTAATTACGAAATATCTGTAAGGCTTCACAAAATAAAACGTTATCAACATGTCACATAAAAATATTGATTGCTGCAAACACACTGAAACTGTAACAGCCCAAGCTACAATGTTACCACTGCTTGATTGTACGGACCAAGCTAGGATAACGGGTATGCGAGTCATTAACATTGTGAAAATTACTGTTGTGTTAATCGCTCTTGTCAACATTTTGTGCAGACTAACTGAATGCGTTGACTTTTGATTATCTAACTTTCTGCCCAGGTGCTCATTCAAAATTACAATGACAACCAATCCAATGACCCGAGTCAATTGGTAAGACAATGTAGCAGGACGAAACGTACTCGTTATTGGAACAAATAGTTTGTCTATCCCATGAGGAAGTTTTGCAGAGATAAACATGCTGAAGAATACCAAACATTGCAGAATGCTTGTAATAACCATAAACAAATAGATAATTATGAAATATCGGGACGGATATCCCAAACAGTTTACAATTGAATGGTATCGATCGATCAGCATAACGATAAGCAAATCAGAAGAAATAACATGACAATATAATACAATCGTAACCACGATGCATCTGTCAAATTCATCAAAACTTTTGAAAAGATCGTAGAATAAAAATCCTAAGCCATCAGCGTTAAAAATCGGTACTGCCAAAGTAATACAAATCGTAGATGTTAAGGAAAATACCGAATTCGTTAATAAGATGCGTTTGTAACTTTCCATTCGTTTTGTCGATTTGAAAATAACCGCGTAAATATAGAACGGAAATATGCAAAACGTCAACAAAAAGATGGTATAAAGAAAGCATCTTACAACATGAAGTAGTAGCGGATCGACTTGACTTTGAGCAAGTTTATCCATACTTTATGAAATACAAATATATGGTAATATAAACGATTAAGCTTTATCTTTACAGAGTTGTTCAAAGTGTACTATTACACTCACAATTATTTACTATAACTTCCACATGTCGATAAAAAAATTACTGCGTGAGTAGGCCTCAAGGTATTAAAAAACTGCTGCTTCATCTTATGGATGAAAGCATTAACAGCATACCTGTCTGGTTTATCAGGAAACCGTTTTAAACTAATAGTACCCAGACAGGTGCCACTATTAGTTCTACACGACTTTTCGCGTACTGTTAGCCTTGTTAGTTGGAATGGCAATCTACAAACATGCCCCTTGACATCATGCACCCCACAGCCGTCAATAACAGTTTTATAAACCATGATGAGCAACATTATTTATGTTAACATCTTTGTTAAACAATTCCATTATAAAATATCTGTAAGGTTTCACGAAATAAAAAGTTGAAACCATGTCACACAAAAATTAAGATTGCTGCAAACACATCGCACCTGTAACAACCAAAACAACGAACTACTACTACCGTTGGTTGGCCGGAGCAATGACCCGAGTCAACTGAAAACTCAAATCGACTAAGTTATACATATCTTCGTGTGTTCTGTTCACTTTGTACTACAAAGTGCTCACAACTTTGTACTATGGCACTCATTTATGGATGCTAAATTAATACTTGATAGTAAACGTCGTTTTTTGAATAGTTTGATGTACGTTGTGTCTTGTTTCGTGACTCATTGTTAGATTGTTGTTAACAACAGTTCGCAAACACAAAAAGTTTTTCAAAGAACAAGTTTTATGTACACTTGTGTACGCACATGCACCCCCAATTTGCTTTTTCCTTCACGGTTCTAATCCGACTTAACAAATAGCCTTACACAATTTATGTGATTCTGTGCTTCCTTTATATGTAATATCTAATAAGTTAATCAAAAACTTATTTTTTATTTTTAAGTAAATTAACAACAAAATACCTGTACGGTTTCACAAAATAGAACGTTATACACATATCAAACAAAAATACTGATTGTTGCATAGACACTGCAAAAGTAATACAACAGTCAACAATAATACTGGATCCTGTATATTGAGAAGACCAAGCAAGCACCATGGGTATCCTGTTACTTAAAATTGTGAAAATTATGACTGTGTTGATAGCTCTTGTCAGCATTTTATGCAGCGTTGCCACCGCGTGTGATGAATTAGTCAACTGTTTACCCAGGCGACCATTCAGAATTGCAATAATTATAAGCCCGACAATTCGAGACAGTTGATAAGCCACTAATAATAGCAAAAAACAGTTGGAAACTAAACGATACAATCCATATTCTTTTAGCCGAAAGTGGTCTTGAACGAAATTACATGTAATAATGGAGCATTCCATCACAGTAGTTACAAACATAAAAACATAAACGACCACAAAATATCGCCGTGAATAGCCCAGACATTTGACAACTGAATAATATCGATCGAGAAGCATGACAATAAGCAGGTCTGAAGCGATTATTAAAAGGTTCAATACAATTAAAATTGTAATTACGTTGTCACGTCCTGTAAAATCGTTGAAAACGTCATGAAAATGAAATCCATTTCCATCGGTTACATAAACTGGAACTGCTAAAGTAATCAAAATTGTAGTAATCGTGTAGCAGCACATTGTTGCCATCGAATAGTATTTGTAGCTCTGCATTCTTTTTGTTGATTTGAAAACAACTGCGTAGAAATAAAAAGGAAACAATATCAATGTCGTAAAACCAATCGTATAATAATAACAACGAAGAAAATGTAATACAAATGGGTTAACCGGGAACTGCATGCCGTCTCTTTGAAAATTCAAGAACACATGAACAAAAACAGGACTTCTAAATATGATAGGTGATGCATTAGAATAGTTTCCGGTTTTAAATACTGAAGAGTGTACTCCAAAGTCCGGCGACGTTGTTTCCGAGCTTTAGAAAATAAACGACAAACGCGTTATTTAAAAGTTTTTATTGTTAGTAGTTCACCAAATCAAACTTCTGACAAGTAATAATTTCCGAGTATAGGTTGTAATTGAAAATAGAAAAGACAGGTATGCCGTGCATCTAATTATGGTGCGAAAATAACGCGTGTTTTAGATGCTGTCGATCGTTCAATTTCTGTATGTAAGTAGTGGTAACATAGCCTTGTTTCTGACTAAGCAATGTTTAAAAATGAGCATACCATTTTATACTTTGAAATGCTATGATGCATTTTGTTTTGTGAATCGTTGAATCATAATTGATGTCAGTTACAACAGTTCAAGAACACACAAGCAATATGTAGCTTGAAAATTACAAAAGAAATCACTACACGGAACATGCGTTCTAACCATTGCTTTAGTTTCGATTTATTGTTTGACTTAACTTGAAAACCTTTTCATCTTTTTGAAACAACGAAACAATGAAATATCGATACGGTTTAACAAAATAAAACGTAATAAGCATGTCGCACAGAAATATTGACTGAATTATGCAAGCTGTAAACGTATTCGCGCAGTCGATAATCATAGTATCATTCGTGTACGGCGAAGCTAAGGCCAATATCATAGGTGTTCGACTAATCGATATTGTAAAGATAACCACGGTGTTTATAGCGCGTGTCAACATCTTGTGCAGCATTTCGACAGAGCGTGATGACGTTTTGTTTAACCTTTTTCCAAGTCGATCATTTAAAATTACAATAGTTATTAATGCAACAATTCGAGAAACCTGATAAGCAATGGTAATAACTGTGAAACTATTGATCAATGAACTAAACAAATTGCTTAGTTCTTCTGGAAGTTGTCCGCGAATTAAGAAAATAATGAATACCATACATTGTAAGAGACTAGTGGTACCCATAAAAACATAAATAATCACAAAATATGTTTCTGAATATCCAAGGTCTTTAACAATTGAGTGATATCGATCGATGAGCATCACGATTAGCAAATCAGATGATATAACAAGGCAGTTTAAAACAACCATTACTGTAATAATTCTGCCAAGTAAAGTAAAATTTCGAAAGGCATCGTGAAATGTAAATCCTTCCCCAAGATCGTCGTGAACGGTGCAGGCTAGGGTAAGAACAATTGTAATTATTGAAGATGGTACCATGTTGGCGACTAAAATGCAATTGTAGCTTTGCATCTTCTTTGTAGATTTGAATACGACTGCGTAGAAATAGAAGGGAAAGACAGCAAAAGTTATTATGCAAATTGTGTAAAGATAACATCTGACACAAATTAACAGAGCTGGTTGGACGTTATACGTGGTATTTGTTTCAAAAGTTTTCATTTTTTGTTTAGAACAAACTCAAAGGACGTTTACCAAGAAGACTGTTTTTGTGAACAAAGTAAAGTATAGCCAAGTTAACCCATTAAAAATCGGGACCACATTTTGATAACTGCAAAGTCCAGTAATATAACATTAAAGATTCAAAGTAGTAATTAAATATAACCGGTTATTGGATTATTTTTAGATTGTTGTCAAATTTCTCATCTGTGGGCGTTTACCAAAGTTTGTTACTCATAATTTAAACACCGAAAACTACAAAAGAGGTTGTTTCACCTAGACGCTCTCACACACAAAAAAATGCGTATTAAAAAGACTACGCAAAGCGTAGTGCACAAAAACACTACGCTCGAACGTAGTGTAAAGAATACGCAGAGCGTAGTTTTTTTATTACGCGAGCGTAGTCTTTTAATGAAAAGAATACGCGACGCGTAGACATAAGTCTACGCGTCGCGTAGTGTTGCGAAAGCGTAGTCTTTTTGTGCACGAACTTTTTTATGTGTGCAAGTCGGTAACGTTAACCTGTGAGTCGTTAGAGTTGTATCCCACGGCTTATAAGCGGTAAAGTACAAATAGTTAAAACTGTTTGCCCCTATTCTTTTAAAAATCCAAACAGAGAAATTAAAGGTTATTTTTTTGCTAAAACTACAAAAATTTATCAGACCCTCTGGTCCCCCCGTGTGAACATAAATAATATAACACCCATGTGTTTAAATTTTCCAAGGTCGCACACAGAGAAGTTTAAAATGGCATATTCTAGGCTAATCATTAGTGTTAATCGTATGATTCAATTACGCTGAATCGATTTGGCATGAATGTTAATTTATAGTTTAACATTTTTGACAGACATTACACATCTTAAAAAAAGAAACAGTCGGTGACAACAAATAATATGGATCTAACCCATTGTATTAGTTCCGGTTTATTGTTTGACTTAACTTGAAAACCTTTTCATCTTTGTGGAACAATGATACAATAAAATATCGATAAGGCTTCACGAAATAAAACGTTATAAGCATGTCGCACAGGAATATTGATTGAATTATGCAAGCTGTAAACGTATTCACATAGTCAATAATGTTGTTGTTGTTTGTATACTGCGAAGCCAAAGCCAATATGATCGGTATTCGACTAATCAAGATTGTAAAAATTACAACAGTGTTTATAGCACGTGTCAACATCTTGTGAAGCATTTCGACAGAACGCGACGAAGTTTTGTTTAACTTTTTTCCAAGTCGATCATTTAGAAATACAATAGTTATCAATGCGACAATTCGAGAGAACTGATAAGCAATTGTAAAATTTGTAAAAGTGTTAACCAAAGAACGAAAAAAAGTGGCTAATTCTTCTGAAAGATGTTCATGAATAAGGAGGATGATGAACTCTCCACATTGAATTAAGCTGGTTGCACCCATTAAAACATAAATAATTACAAAATATAGTTGTGAATACCCAAGATCTTTCACAATAGAATGAAATCGATCGATGAGCATCACAATAAGCAAATCTGATGATATAACGAGGCTGTTTAATACAACCATTACTGTAATAATCCTGCCCATCATTGTGAAATTGCCAAATGTATCGTGGAATGTGAATCCAGCACCAATGTAGTCGTAAACAGGACAGGCTAATGTAATGACGGTTGTAATTATTGAAGATGGTATCATATTGGCAATTAAAATGCGTTTGTAGCTTTGCATTCGTTTTGTTGATTTGTATACAATGGCGTAGTAATAAAACGGAAAAATGACAAATGTAAACACACAAATCACGTAGAGGTAGCATCTAACACTAATTAGCAGAGCTGGATGGACATTATAAGTGATGTTCATTTTACAATACACTATTCAAAAAGAGGTTTGTGGCAACTTCCACTTTGACTACGTGTAGAAGGACTGTTGTAGCAAATTAAACATAGTGGCAAGTTAATCCATTAAAGATTGGACCAAATGTTGATAATGCAAAGCATGGAAATACGACATTAAAAATTTAAAGTGGCAGGTATCTTAATCTAATTCATAATTCCTAACTACTAGCGAAGGTAATTACTAAGTACTTAAGTTTGAATGAAGTCAAAAGTAGCTACATACGCTTTTAATAACTTTTGGTTGAAAAACACAAGTAATAGTTCGTGTTTTGACCAAAGCACGTATTTCTGATACGTTGTTTAAAACCACGCGTATAGGCACCACAAAAATAAGAATTGTCATTATAAATGGATTTAAAAACAGTTTGTTCCTTCAATTATGTGTTATTAATTGTAAAATTTGTCATCTGTAGGCGTTTACCAAGCATTCTCACTCATAACACTATTCACTCAGATGCACTAAAGGCGTAAAGCGCGACCTATAAACCGTAAATATTGTATTCTACGGCATAATTACTCATTCATGAGCGCCACAATGGTTCAGTTTTCTAATTCAACAAAGAAGACTTATTTTATTTTGTTCCAATGGCAAAAACGATGTGCGATAAATACCCTTGTAGCAACATTTCTCCCGTTGCCGTATTCATTGTCCGATGCTACCTCTATTCAACAGGTGCATTGACTTTGTTTGTTTTTCCGTTTTATTTTTACGCAGTTACCTTCAAATCAACCCCTAATATGCGTAATTATAAGCACTTATTGATTGCAACATTGCCTTTTTCTGTCATCACAGCAGCTTTGATAACGGTGGCAGTTCCGATTTATGATAACCGTGCGCTAACATTCTATTTCCATGGTTTTCTTGAGCTTGTATAATAATTCTCCTCGTTATTGGAATTAATTGCAACCTTGTAATTTCTGACTTGCTTTTGGTAATGCTAATTGATCGTTATTACGCTGTTACGGGCATCCTTGACATGAATCCAAAATGCACATCGAAACTTATTTACAGTTTCCTTTTTGTTACTGGAGTTCTACAATGTTTACTATTTGCAATTTTGTTTAGCTACTCACATTTACCTTGGGGGTTGGATACTTTTTTCAAACCTATTGAATTCTTTCATTTACCAGTAATTTTGCTGTTTCAACTTTCTCGAGTTGCTGGACTAGTTATTATTTTGATACTCAACTACCGCCTTGGCAAAGATCTAAAATCAAAATCATCACCAAATGTTGTTTTGCTCCACAAAATGTTGACTCGAGCAATCAATGCTACTGTAATATTCATGTTGGTCGTGACCAGGGTACCGGTGATAATTGCATGGTCGACCAAATTCACTTCGTACCATGTACTAATCGATGTAGTGACTACGACGGCAGTGTGTTTGCAGCAGACAGCATTTTTGGGAGACATGCTTGTTACTTTTTATCTCATTAAGCCTTACAAGAGTTATATAAAACAACTTTTTGTTAGGAGTTTTACCGTAACTGAAGTTGTGCCGTATTAGATTTAGCGCGTTTTTTTTTTGGTTAGAATAAAAAGTTTTTTTTAAATTGAAGTGCTTCCATGATAAATTATTTAGTGGTAGCATGTGGTTTTAACTTTTAAAAGGTGTGGTTTATGAATGCGTTGACTGTTACAAAAATGGTTACTTATTTTGGGAACGCTTGACCTATGTTTTTCCGTGTATGCTTCATTCAACGAAACTCTAGTCTTCAAATTAATTTATTTTAACGACAATACCCATAGATAGATTTGTAACACCCCTTTCACTTGCTGCCAGCAGCCAAATCATCCTTGATAGTCTTAATGATGGGCGCGTAGATCTCCTTGGCAGCGCGATCACCCCAAACGAAATCCAAATGTCCAAAATCTTGCAGCACCACGCTTTCCTTAAGGGCATCCCTGGTCAAATCAACAAGCAAGTGATCAACAACGTCCTTCTCATCGGCCAACCAATCAGCAGGTGACCAATACATGTGGATATCGGCAACAATCTTGCTGATATCGTACTCAGTTGGGGTGGATTTGCCGTAGGCCTTTTTGTTGCCATTGGATCCGAAATCGTACTTCTGCTGCTTTCCACTACGGACAAGCTGGGCCCAATGGAGGATGTTTTTCATGGAAGTGCCACTAGGCTCATCGGAGAGGAAAACTGGAAGTCGGGTTGCGTTCATCTGGTTGGATGAAGGGCCACCGATGAGGAAAAGCAAAGATGCACAAGCTTCTGCGCCGATGGGGTTGGTGCAGAAAAGGGCTTCCAAAGTTTTGAAAAAGACATCATCAGGGGCAAATTCGTTTTCGCCGAGGAAGTTGTACATCAGCTAAAGAGATAATTTTTGTTAAAATGTTTGAAAAAAAGTGGCTTACATTGAATTCCAGCCAGAAAGTGTGCGCAACGAAGGACAAAAGTCCTTCAATGTGCTTAACAGTGCCAACGGGGGCAAGAGCAAAGAATTTTTTGACTTTTTGAGCAAATTGGACGTCTTCAGAGAGCTTGCTGAACATGATCAAAGTTCCTTGGGAATGCCCGACATAATAGAGGTTTTTTTGACCGGTTTTGTCCAAGACATAGTTGAACATGGCATCCAAATCGTACCTAAACACATTTTTCATTGTAAAAATCTATATTTCGTCAAAAAAAGACTCACTCAACCATAGCATCCCAGGTGAAATTCCAAAAAGCATGCGATTTAGGGTCCAGTGAAACGTGATTCTTTGAATACAAGTTTCCCCTCACATTTCCCATCCATACATCGAATCCGGCATCAGCCAAAAGGTATCCAAATGCATCCTCCGGCAAGTTTGAAATCCAATTCGAGCTGCTCGCTTCTAATCCATGCTGCAAGAATACAACTGGCCGTTTTGCCGATGGATCGAGACCATCTTTCAATCCATGCGGGATACGGTGCATCCCCAAAATGTAACCATCATTAGTAATTGGATAGTGCTCTTCGGCCGGATAGCCCCAGTGTCTGATGATCTCAGGCGTCCGTTTTCCAGCTTCAACATCACCTCCCGACACAAAACCGAGGATGAGCAACACAGCTACGAGAACACTTCCAGAAGCACCCCCGGGAAGCATGTCTGTCAAACAAAGGGGCTGACAATAAGTGCCGAAATGGCGTGACGATGGCCCCTTTATAGCAAACTTCTCGAAAAGATTGATAAGCGCCTTATCATGGGTCCATCATTAACCCCAGCCATGCGGCGCCGAGCAGTTATCAGTGTCAGCTACACGTGTGTTTGATTGTTTCATTTTGACAATCAACGCACAAAGTAGGCTCGATTGTGCTTTTGCATGAAATAGGCACAAAAAAGGGTAAAAACCACGCTAACCCAATGCCTATAAACTTTGGAATGTCATAAACAAGCTGATCAACGTGCTACACTGATGATCAATGTAGCATCTTTTTTTAATGATGTCCTAAAGAGCACGTTGCAAAAAGTACCATAGTCCATTGATATCAAGAAATCCACAAAGTTTATGTCCATCAAACATCAAACAACCTAATAAATCATGGCATTATGCAACCCTTTTCAAAGCAAACCCAATCCTATTACCAACATAATGTTCAAACTGACTTCTAAAAACACTCTTTTCCATCGCCAAATCAAAAGCTGGCCTATATTTCGCATAAATTCTCGCGTGATTCCTCGAAAACTGCATCAGATGACCGTAATCAGCTTTCATTGAAAGCATTGCCCTCGAAAAGGTCTTAATCAAGAATTCCGCGCTGAAAAAGGGCAGCATAGTTAAGCGAGCATGGGGCATAGTAAAGATAAGTTTTATCAGTGATCTCGTTAAAAACTTGTGACTTACTTGACGTCAGGTTCCGTGAGTTTCGCCAAGAATAGTCTCTGCATTTGATCGGGATGTTTTGTTGTCATGGCTGTAGCGAGTAGACTGTAATGAGCAGGGTCGATATGGGGTTGGCGATGAGGGGTTGTGAGGAGGTCGAATAGTCTGAAAACTGTGTTTTAAACTTTTGAAATGAAAAGTTATGTGATCAAAGACCGATCAATATCTTCAGTTGTGCATGCGAATCCGGCAGCGATGGAATAAAATGTAAGATAGTCTTCTTCAATTTCATATTTTTGAAGAAAATAGTCAAATAGGGCAGGATTTGTCTGTATTGCGGCACAGATTACAACTTCTAATGACCCTGTCACTCTGAAAATGATCTCTTCAAACTTTTAGTGCCTCAATTAAAGTCTACCGATGACAGTCGCTCAGCATTTGGTCATCCTTGCAAAACGGATACAAATAACTGTGAAAAGCGTTTTCATACTCCTTTGCACAAATTTCAACTCCAAAAAGACATTCATGTTGATGTAATTTCACGTCAGCTGCGTGAAAGTATTTTTGAATCAAGGCACTTCCGCCGGGGAAGTTAATGTGCTTGTTTTCGGGTTGACGTTTGAAGTAATTAAAGACGTATTCCTACAAACTTTATACATATTAAAAACAAAACGTGTTCTTTAACGAACCTTAACAACATCGTACTCCTGCAAATGTGCGAATTCCTTCATCATCGAATTCAAAACATGCAAAGTTCGAATCAAAGTTGATTCCTGTCGAGGAAGGGCACGTACAGCTTCCAATAATTCTACCAAGTATTCAATAGAAAGATGACCCGAAGCGACTAATGGCCATGAATCCACAAGAAGACGATCAATAAAGTTAGGTTCAATTTTGTAGTCATTACGAATGAGTAAAACCATCTTCCGATAAAGTAGAGCATCATAATGGACCCGATAGAAACCGTAATTATCAGTGTTTAGAAAGATGTAATTTGCAATGTTTCTATTTGGAATGAATTTAGTCTCATTTGAGTACATCCATGCAAATTGAAGGGTCGATGGATCATTGGAAAATCGATACCATAGTGGGATTGGTCGAACTTCCGGAAAAGAAGTCGGTTTGGCGAAAGTTGACGGGAATGTGCCATCGATGTAATAAAACGGTTTAGCTGTGATGATAACACCGCCAGAAACGGCTGAAACTGTAAGAATCGGAAAATTTGGCTGGGATATCCATGTTTTGAAGAAAGTTCCAAGTGATGGCTCAATATGGCTGCGATGTGCGTGAGTATCGAGCAAATTTACAAAATCGGCGACATCAAATGTTGAATCTGAGAACTTTAAAATCAGCTGTTTCATAATAAAATCAAATTTCGGTGTGCCAATGAGCCAGCGGAGCATTGAAAAGACGGCGCCGCCCTGAAAACTAAAAGTTAAACGTAAGAAATCTACAGAAAATCAAACTTTTTGATAAACAATATCATCAAAATTCCATGAAAGCTCAAACAAATCCCTCGGCTCCGATAATAATGCATGACTATTCATCCAGCTATCGCATTCCATTCCATTAGCAAACGTCATCGGATTGATGGCGAATTCTTTTTCATAAAAAGTTGCAATGCCTTCCTTCAAAAAAGTCAATGCCCATGATTTCGGCGTCGCACTGTTGCCAATCCATTGATGCACCAATTCATGAGTGATAAGACCAGCGTTTTCTGCGTACTCGATTGAAGGCACTTTTTCGCTGAATGAAATCAAGCCTTCGTTTTCCATTCCTTGGACGAGGAATTCCGGAAATACAACATTGTCTGAAGATTTACATTAGCTAAATCCTTCTTTTTACGCAACTTGCCAATCTTTTTGACTTTCAATGGCACTCCGAATCTTCTTTCAAGGTAGTCC
This sequence comes from Panagrellus redivivus, assembly GCA_000341325.1. Taxonomy (NCBI): domain Eukaryota; kingdom Metazoa; phylum Nematoda; class Chromadorea; order Rhabditida; family Panagrolaimidae; genus Panagrellus; species Panagrellus redivivus. The sequence goes on along the minus strand of KB455261.1, from coordinate 342,654 downwards.
AACTGCCGAAGATATGCAGGAAGCATATTCTTCGCTCTTTTGGAATCTGTTTGCTTTGAAAAGACATTCACCAAGATCCCCGAATTGGAATGCCCAGAAGCCGTCGCCTCGGCAAACATCTCCCCGACGCCGATCGCCAACAGGTAACTCGACATGACTTTCGTCGGTTCAAAGCTGGTTTTGTAATACTTTCCGGATTCAATCAACGTTTTTGATGAGACTGGCCCATTGCCACGTGCAAAGGTACCCGCTGGATGCACCACAGCCACTTTCCAACTAGCTTTGAACGCTATTTCATCAAAGCATGGGACCATTTTTCGAGCGCCGATCGGCGAATTAAAACTGAGCACCGCTTGTTTCCTGTCAAAATTTTACCGTATGTAATTTATGCGTTTTAACGATCAAAATTCGGTCATACTTTTTTCCTTGATCATTATACTGCGCAACGTAGAGGCCTTTGAAGTCTTTGGAATAAAATCCGCGGTAGTAAAGCTACAAAAGGTAGTTAAGGTTTTTTTGGTTACATAAAAAACAGAATAGCCTTGACGTTAGGCAGGGTCGTCTTTGTGAGTAATGTAAACAAATTGAATAAAAAATAGTTGCAAGACGAGGCTCACCGTGAGTCTGACATCACTTGACGCGATTTGTCGGTCCAAGTGAAGTATGACCTTGCGAACAGAAGGTTTACTTTCAAAATGGATGACTTTAGAGACGAAATTGGCGCCGATAATAAAGCCGTAGTAAACGTCGAGACCGTCGGAAGATATTTGGATGGTATTTGTGGGGGTTGAGATGCGGATTTGAGATGTCACTTGACCGTAGAAAGTTGTGCCAGGAAGGTAGATACGGATGGTTAAGTCGTACCAGAAGGGGGTTACTGTAGATGGGAGATGGTAGTCGTCGGTTATATTGGTCAGATGCTTCAATAAGGGGGTTTTGTTGGGGTTTGATTTTTGAAAAGTTGGAAGAATGGCAATGGCAATTGAGAAAATACTGAAATTTGAAGGCTTTGATTGCAAAATTATGAAACTTTGGCCCACCTAAACATAAACAGCAACCTCAAAGTCACTGATGACATCATCTCGACCAAAATCGGCGCCCTTCAGCCCCTCTCAAAGTATCACTTACACCTTGACTGCCACCGGCCCGGCGCCAATGCAGATGCCCCTCCAACATCAGCGAGTGACAGCCACCCCTCCCCTCCCTCAAAACGAGAATCCAGAATGCTGTAAAAACCTTTTCCTATCTTCACTCGTTGTCTGCAAAGGTGCTATGTGAACTGACGTGATTGTTGTTCCAGGTGTAATCGGTCTGCCTTCTCTGTCTCACATCAGTCCATGCCTTTTTTGTACATACATGCCTTCCTCCTATTTTCTTCCTTTCTATTTAGTAACTTCAAAAAGAAGACGGATAGGCCCAACCTTGGCCATAATAGACAAGCAGAAGCAGGTTTCAGCCCACGTGTGGGCGGTCAACAAGCTGTTTCAATGTTGCTTGCGTGGGGAAGACAGTGCAACCCCACCCCCTCATTCAAAACATGGCCTTGAATGGGTTGCTAAAGGAAAACACATTCTCCTTTGTAATGAGCTGCTCCGACCGCATTGAGCTTCCGCGCAGACAAACTAATTTGACTTAGACAGTTGAAAGCAATCAGGAACTGAAATGACAATGTCAAGCAGGTCTCAATGGCGGTTGTTAATTGGTGTTTTTAGTGGTTTTTGGTAATTGGTTTTCAGCTTACATCAGATAATTTTTTTAAAAAGTTTAAAATTGTTTATTTTTGAAACTGGTTTATAATAGCAAATTCAAAAATTTTTTGTAATGGCTCTTTTACCTCAAGAATACACTTTTTTCGGCACATTTTTAATATTTTTACAACTTTAATTTTTGTAAACACAAACATAATTCGCAGTTCATGCTATTCCGTCAAGATTCCTTCCAAATAACATAAACAAACACATATTGTAACACAAAAAGTAACATTCCAACCCCCAAAACCCAAAAATAACTTCCCCTTATGCTTCCCGAGTCAACTCTGACTCACTTCAAGTCTACATTGAGGTTACCCAGACGCAAATCAATCTAACAGAGCACATCGATAGACCAACGATCATCAAAAACACACGTATTTGCCCAACTGTTCTTCCAAAACTCGTCCGCCTTTTTTCGAACTTTTCCCCTGAAGCGATGTTGCGTGTGTCACGTTGACCATTAACCCGATGGATACACAACATGTTGCATTGGTCCACAACCCAGATATATAAGCCACCATCTTCTCGACCAAAATTTGCACCGATTCCAATGAAGACCTTGTCGTCAACATTGCAAAAAGGGTGGAACTTTCCCCCTAATGACGCGCAATTGTTGATTGAAACCGACCATGAACGTGTTTTCCGTAATGATACTTTTGGTTTTTGGGATGTGTTTTGATAACGGATTGTTGTTATCGTTTAAATTTGGCAAAATATCGGTTATAAAGTGGAACGGTGTCAATTTTGTTAAGATTGTTATCATTTCAGCGTTCAAAATGACAAGGCCCATAAATATTGCCATTTTGTTTGGCAGCGTGTTTGCAACATTGACCCTTATCAACGCTCAAGATCAACAATGTAAACCAAATGAGATTTATACATCATGTGGCTCGTGTGAAGCTACTTGTGACAATCCTCAACCCATGTGTACGATGATGTGTCGACCAGCTGGGTGTTATTGTCCAGCTAGTGGATTCGTGAGGAACGGCAATGGTGATTGTGTTCCGGCAAGTGTTTGTGGAGCTAAAATGGTCCAGAAACGAAATACTGTAGATCGTGAGTGCCGCAGTTTTACTAACTTTGTCATTTTGAATCCAATTTTTTAGCCTGCGCCACAACAACTTGCGGGCCGAAAGAAATCTGTGTCCCCAAAGAAGTCCAATGCATCAGGGCACCTTGTAATCCAATTCCAGAGTGTGTCATCCCTAAAGAACGTTCCAAACGCCAAGTTTTCCCAGGTGAACAGACCCAAACATGCAAACCAAATGAACAGTACACAACTTGTGGTGGCTGTGAATCCACTTGCGGACAGCCATCACTCGCCTGTGCTGCCATGTGTCGCCCAGCTGGTTGTTATTGTCCTTCTGGTTTCTCGCGGACAATGAACGGTGACTGTGTTCATGATTCACAGTGCCCAACAGGAAATTCAGAGTTCATCCCACCAACGGAATCCAACCGTAAGTATCCAACACCCCTCCAAACCTAACTTAAACCTATTTTTAGCCTGCAACCTGGTCGATTGCCCTCCCAACCATCGTTGCATCCCGATGCCGGTCAACTGCCTTCGTGGACCCTGCCAAGTCGAAGGCCGCTGTGTCTCTGCCGGTTTGGGCCGGGTCGCTCGAAGCCTTGTCACTGCCGATTCCACTCAGTGCGATTTGAACGAAGTTTTCGAAACATGTGGCTACTGTGAAGGAACCTGCGAAGACAGACATCCAACATGCGAATCAGGCTGCGAAAAACCCGGATGCTACTGTCCTCGGGGATTCATTCGAGACAAGTTATCTGGCCGATGCCTTCATGAAACACTTTGTGATCCGACATGGCGAATGCACTGATGCCTTACATGTTTTTATAATGAAATTGTATATGTTTATGTAAAATTTTTGCCATAAAAACGTCTTGAATGTTCGTTTATATTTGACGTTTCACAGTTTGAAACATGGGACAATGATACATTTAATTGCCAAAAAAAAGGTCATGCAATCATAAAACTTTCATTCCAACCAATACGTTTCATTTCACAGTCGTCAATAAGTTGAATCACAAACTTCCTCCGCCACACAAAGGCCATCACTTTCACGAACATAGCCTCGGGGACAGTAGCAACCTGCCGGTTTACAGTCCTTTGAATCACTTTTTGGGTGTCTGTTTTGGCACGTGCCTTCGATATAGCCGCATGTCTCGTAAACTTCATTCGTTTTGCATGACGGAACGGCTTCAACATTGACCATGGCGATGACCAGAAAGATTGCGACCATAGCAATTAGAACAATTTTCGACATTTTGATAACCTAAAATCAATTTATATTTCATTTCACGAAAAAACAACCCACGAAAGAATAACATTCCTCAAAAAATCAATGCAAAACCAAAAACACACTGGCAGAAAGCACCGATTAAGTAAGCACCAAAAGGTGTTGTGCAAACAAAGACGGCTCGCGATTCCGTCTGATCACTCGAATGCCAAATGAGTTTGCACATGATTAACATATTGGCAATTTGCATACGCTGATAATGATGTATAAAAAATGGCTTTTCAATGGAGGCAGACTCGAGAATAGTGCGCTTATATGTTTCAAAAGAATTGAGTGTTATGACTTTGCAATAAAAGAAAGGAAGTCATTAGCAATCGAATTTATAGTGCATTAATGTATTTTTATTATGATAGCATTAAAATTAAAACAGAGAATCAAAAACTAAAAAATATCAAAGTCAATGAAGTGCAAAATCTCAACACAGCTATGGCCGTTTTTTACGTGTTCAACGCCATTTGGTACTATCATTTGTAACTCTGTTGATATTGCGGATAATCCGACGGCGTTTCTTGTTTGTTTGTCTGTTTTCGCTTAGTCTTTTGAACTATCGCTACTACTTTTTTCATGCTTTAACATCGCTTTTAGTCGGAGTTTTCTCATTCATCTGAAATATTACGTTTGTTCCATGAACAATGGTTCAGAACGATCCATACCATCAATTCGTTTTTCAGTGCTTTTTTGTTGGCATACAACTGTCCCAATTGATCCCACAAGTAAACCACCATCGCAACACTTGTCAGGCATCCTTGTTTTTCCGTTGTCATTTTCAAAAATGTTACTGTAAAATGAGTGTTGTAAGCTAAATTTTAATTTAATAAGTGTAACAATGAAACTTTGTAGTCGGCCTCGTGACAGTTGTCGTTGGAATTGTGGGTTTCACATCATGACGTAACTGGAGATAATATGAGAAGTTGGTTTTCGGCGCCTGACAAAACAAACATTGAGATACTTGTATCATCAAAAAACGTAAACGAAAACAATGTAACTTAAACATTAGCATAAAAGTCATGATTATTTATTGTAACTGCTATGAGATGGTGGCAAACAATCTTCAGACGCCAGATTTGTTAACACTTTTGCCGATGCGTCTTGTGTTGCAATTCCTATCGTTACAAATTACGCCATTAATTGCGGTTTCTGAAAAATGACAATTACTGATGTAAAACAATTTTATTGAAAACTAAAGTAGCGCATATTTTACGAAAAGAAGTGCGTAGAAGTTGCAAAAATAGTGGATGCAATGTGCAGCAGTTAATTCGCACGCATTTTGAATTATAAAAAAACATTACCAACTATCTTTTGTTCGAACCATCTTTCTTAGCGCGCGATCGACCCAGGCAAAATCCCAAAACAACAAGTATCACGGCGCTAAATAATAGTACACCACCGTAAATCGAATAAACAATTAGCATATTCTTGTTGACAAAAGTCGCTGACGTTACAATTTTACTGCTGGTAAGGGGGAACCAAAGGGATTTGACAGATTTTTGAAGTTTTGGCAAAAAAAGCCCTTTGGTCCCCCCTTTCGATTTTTCAAAACACAGAAACCGAAAAAAATGACCTTTTGGTCCCCCCTTACCATCACTCCCCGATAAAATTTTGGTCTGCATACGGCCCTGAAATTTACTCTTCTCATAATTAGCATTTTTATTTGTTTGTTCTTCAGTTTTTTTGCAAAATTTTCCACAGTTCTGAAGTGCTGATAATTGTAGATTGCTATCATGCGTTTAAAATGACAAGGCCCATAAATATTTCCATTTTGTTTGGCAGCGTGTTTGCAACATTGACCCATACTATCAACGCTCAAGATCAACAATGTAAACCAAACGAGATTTATACATCATGTGGCTCGTGTGAAGCTACTTGTGACAATGATGTGTCGACCGGCTGGGTGGTATTGTCCAGCTGGTGGATTTGTGAGGGATGATAATGGTGATTGTGTTCGGGCGAGTGTTGTTTCGTTCGTGAGTACCGTTTTTGAATCACAACTTGCGGGGGTATTCGATTTATGTTTTATTTTCCGGCAATGGAGCTTTTTCATTCATCTGAAACTTTGACTTTTTTTAATTCAGTATACATTGCGTAAGCTTTTTACCGTCAATTCAAATTTCCGCGCTTGTTTTTTGGCATACAACTGTCCCAATCGGTACCCCAAAAAGGCCAATACCGCAACACCGAATGAAATTAGAATGCCGCAAGTAATACACACTAGTTCAATGTAAGACGTCTTTCTTTTTTCATGCTCTTTTTTAACAATGTCACTGCAAATTGAGTTTTGTAAGCTAGACTTAAACTTAAATGTAACAACGAAACCTTGTAGTCGGTATCGTGACAGTTGTTGTCGTAGTTGTAGTTGTAGTCGTAGTCGTAGTCGTTGTCGTAGTTGTACTGGTTGAGAGAAGAACGTTGTCATACGGATCCATTGCGAAGGCAACTAGTTCAAACGGCTACAAAGTGTAAATATTGTCAAGAGTTATCACCCAAAAAGCTTACTATTTTAAGATGTACACTGCCGTCAACAACTTTTAATTTCATTTCGAAACATTGCTTATCAACATCTTCTGGAAAAAAATCATTCTGCTTAACTACGAATTCCAATGGAGGCGTCTTGAATATCATGTTTTCCCAGGGTCGGCCGAGATGGATATTCCTATCACTAAAAATTGTGTTTAAAACAGTATCTCAAAAAACGCTTACATGGGGTGTAAACTAATCTCCTCCTCTCTTGTCATGTCTTTCATCCATTCCCAATAAGGGAACCAAAGAAAAAACCTTGGTTCCCCGATATTTAAAAAACCGTAAATAAGAGTATCGTTTCGAAAGAAATGTTGAACTACAAAATATTCCATATTCATGACGTAGAAAATATTATTTTCAAAAGTTATATTGAAAAGCCATTCTCCTTGAGTATGTTGAAACACAAAATTTACTTCTGTGCGTGGCTGATTCTTATAAAATATTAAAATATGGTGAAAACTCGTATTTCTGCTCGAAACGGATTCACAATATCGCATAACGGGTGTGTCACTTGTAACAACGCCGTCGCTTTAAAAAAAGCAAATAATACAAAACACGTTTCAGATACAAATCACATACAGATTGCCGCTTTCTCTTTGGGTTTCATCAAACCGCTCATTCGCATGATATTCGAAAGAACTCCAATTGGGATCGGGAATAGCAGAAAGGTTGCCTAACGGTACAGGTGTATATCTCAGGGTAAATATGGTGGGAATACAACACAACAATGTAATACAACAATAGATGGCTAGCATAACGTAGATGTTGGCAATATGAGAAGGAGGTATTTGGCGCCTCAGGCGAAGCGCCTGACAAACACGCAGATATTTGTTTTTTTTTGTTAAATAATGAGAAAACAAAGTGGTTTCAAATTAGCATAAAAAGTATAATTATTTATTTAAACAGCCATACATTATATAACATTCCTTTTGGACATATTTGGGCATGCATCTGCGTGCCAAAAACGGTTGGTATTACATTTTTGGGTGAAATCGTATTTTGGGCTAAGTGTCCTTTGGGTATAAGTGTTTTGGGTATTCTATCCTTTGGGTCAAAATTCTTTGGGTTTTCTGTCCGTAGACCGTTTGAACCGATAATAATAGCACTAAACCCCCACAACAACAGGTTTGCCTAAACAAAAAAGAACAAAGCCCTTCGCCATCTGAATGATGGCCATGAAACTTGAGTTGAATTCCCATCAGTCCAAACCGCCCGGTCGCAGAACATCTTCCAAAACTCCGTCGTCAATGACTCATGCGTGCTTGTTCCTTCTGCAGTCATTCATCCCCATACATGGCCCACTGCGATGACGTCACCGCCGCATGGGAGCCCCCCTGAGGCAAGGAAGAAGACTGATCTGCGCGACGAACAATTGACACCCCCTTTCCTTCAGGGAGCCCCTTGAAGCTGTGACTTCAGAAGCTAAACCAGTTTGATCTGAAGATCTGTGGGGCCGGGCCTTTTGGCAGAACCCTTCGACGAACCAGACGACGCACTTTCTGCGAAGTCGGTCGACATCATCGGCAATTGATCCTTCCGCGTGCGAACGAAGAACGATCCAATCTATCTCCATCTAGCCAGCCTGTCGGATCGCGCCGTCCATTTCATGCTTTTTGATTTTCCATCCATCGTCAAGGATATGTGCTGGAGCCCCGTTAATCGGCCTGAAGGGCTGCAATCTAGAAAAATAAGTGGAATCAATGGCGCAGGACGATGTCTGTGACTGTCTTCAGGGGTTCTGAATGAAAAAATGTAATTACAAACACGTAAAATGACACGGATAATCCGGGGGCGGGTGGTTTTCACTTTCTCAGAGTCATAGGACCGGCGTGATTCGTGTATTTGCATCTGGTTTGAAGACGGTTTGATCATGTTTATCATGGGGGTTACTTTTGGGGTTGCTTGCTATTTGATGTTTTATGAGTTACGCAATCTCAGTTTATCACTTTTACGGCTATCTTTGGACGTGTTTGTCTTGTTTTGTCTATTTTACGGCTATTCGAGGTAACTTTAGCCTTTATTTTCATTATCGTGTTGTAGTACGGTAATATTATGCCGAAATTCTTTAAAACTGTGTTATTTTAGCAATGATATCAATATTTGTATTATCCATAACAATTCTGCCAATCCTCGCCCAGCCATGGCACTCCAGATTCGCCGATTACAATGACTACGAACCCGTTTTACTCCTTCCACCTGATCACCACATCCAACACGTCTCCAGACCGATTGAAATGCGTGCAGCTCCTCGGTATCGCCCTCTCGGTGGCCCTGTCGCGTATGGCAGTGCCAATGTTGAGAATCCGCCAACCCCAGCTATGGCGTCCTTCTTTCCAATGAACCCCTCCACTGATGCAAAGCGATCCGCTCCATCACCGGCACAATCTTCATCTGATACTGTTTCTGATTTTATGAACAGATTGGTCACAACATTGCCGCAAATTGCTGAGAAAGTCGCTAAAATGGCACCGCCGGAGGGTCGATCGAACAACAACAACAACCAAAACGTCAACAATGATCGTGGTTTCAATAACTTTGGGTCTAACAGTGCTGAAGAATTCTCTAACTTGGAAGAAGATTTCACTGACAATATTAAAAAGTCTGGATTGGGCATGTTTTTTGTCACTGAGAGGCCTTCTGTAGCATCGGCAGCCGCGGGCGGATTTGGTGGAGGTGACAGTAGTGAAAAACCTGAGGAAAGATTGCAGAAAGGTCTTGGGAGTTTGTTCAAATCGATGCCAGGTTCGTTTTTACAAACTTTTCAAAACTCAATTTTTCGATTTTATGAAAATCAATATGTCGTTTTTTATCGAAAATCAATAAATTATCGATTTTTAATTTTCAGACCCAAATTCCCTTTTCTCTTTCGACAACCTCTTCAAAGCCTTCTCCAATAAACCCCCCACACCAGAGGCAACAACCAAATCCCCCTCTCAATCCCGAACAGACGACAAAATCTACGACATGAGACTCGTCCATGGCACCCCCATCTTAAAGGAAGAAGACGAATCATCGGAAGTGATCCAAAAACCGGATGAATTTGTGGAAGGATTTACAGCGACCGCGGCCCCGACACCAACTACAACCACCGCTAATCCGGCCGAAAACCTGCTCGGCACGATTCTCAGCGGCAAACTGGACCAAGTAGACTGGATCGGAGCGTTGTTTAAGCCGAACAGTATCGCCGGCGCAGGCGAACAAAATCCGCTTTCAACCTTTTTCAAGGGTGGATTCTTCGGATCGGGGCTGGATGATGACAGTTCCGCCGGAAGCAGGGCCGAAAACAGTGAAAGTAATTCAAAGATTACAAAACCTGACGACAGGAACTTTTTTAACTGATTAAATGACATTATTTATTCTGAATTATTTAAGTTAATTTGAATAAATTGTGTTTGGGGGGAGCTTTTATGTTAATAAAGATCAAGAAATAATTTTATTTAAACTTCGTTGTCAACGAAAATTTTATATTCGCAAAATTATAGAATGCAAAACAAAAGTCATCTTAGGAAAACATCATCTAATATCCAAATGGGACAAGAGCCCCAAGACAGTCGGCATAGAATTCCGGAATCATGTCGCATTGACTTTTGGCATGGTTTTCTTCAATCTCAGCCACACCATGACAGCCCGACAACACAAGCATGGTTCGAAGGCCATGGTCACGACCAAACTTGATGTCCGTGTTCGTCCGGTCACCGATCATCATAGTTTTAGCCGGATCGATAGTCCAACGACGACGGATATACTCAAAAGCCGCTGTATGGGGCTTGCCAACAATGATAGGTTCACGGCCACAGGCAACTTGAACGGCAGTGACGAGTGGTCCGGCATCAGGGATGACAGTATCGGGATTAGGACCTGGGCAGGTTTCATCGGTATTAGTCGCGACGAAGATGCAGTTTTCGTTTTGGTTGATGTAATTGGCTGCTTTCATGAGTTTATGATAGTTGAAGTGTTTGTCATAGCCGACAACGACGGCGCCAACATCGTCGACATCCTCATCCAGCTCTAAATCATAGATGAAAGGGCGATTGTCGGATTGATTGGAGACGGGATCGTGACCAGTGCCGAAATAAGTAATGCCGAGATTGTCGAGTTCTTCTTGGACACCTTGAGAGCCGATTAGATAGACTTTCTTCCCGTTTTTATTGATACCAGCACGATAAAGTGTATCAGCGACCACAGCAGCGGGGTTGACAATGCTGTCTTTTGTGATGCTGGAATGATAGCCCATGGAAGCGAGCTTTTTAGCATATACTGCGCGGGATTTGGTCGCATTGTTAGTTAGAATGATGACCTGCTTGCCCTAAAACGAGTTCCGTCTTTAACGATTCATTAAATATGAAGCTTAAACTTACGAGCTGAATCAGATAATCCAAAAACTTTGGCGACCCCGCCATGACGTTTTCACCGAGCCAAAGGACTCCATCAGCGTCAAAGATAAACGTATCAATGTCTTTCAAAACCTTGGAAAACTTTTCGGCGTTCATGGAAGTGTAGTTGAAGTTGGCCATCATGAAAGTTAATATGAATAAAAATGAGCTTGGTTAGAAATGAAAAGGCAGAGTAAGACGAAGCACAACTTGGTGTAGTGAGTGGTAAAGATTGAAGGTTAGCCTTTTTGGTATTAATGAATCATTATCGATCGATGCTCCGCCTACAATGCTGGACGCACTCGGCACAGAGTCGCTTGTGTTTTCTGTGCATGACGGACACTTTTGATACTTACATGTTGGCCTTGGATGGACATAACATAATTGCGCAATTGTAATAAACTTTAACTACCGAGGCAGAAAGCAAGACGGAATTAGCATAATCAGTAAAACTTTTTTGTTTTAAATTCTGCGTCAATTCAATTTTGTAAAATTTTTTCGTACATGTCATCTTTGCACTACGATAAGCAATTTATTCTTTATGTACAAACATCCAAAGCTTCAAAATTCGACACGTTGCCTTAATTAGTAGTCAACTTTAAGCTTCAGCTTGTCAACAAACTGTTCCAAGTTCTCCCACTGCAAAGACGGTGAGTTTCCAAACTGCAACTTTCTGAAGCTCTTCCGCCCGGCGCCTTGTTTTGAGGGATGATAATTGACGGAGTTGACTGATGGACCATTGGTACCCGTTTTTCTTGTGGCCAAACTGCTCAAAGCTTGGAATTCTGCGATCAACTTCTCAAAGGGTTCGGATTGGTCGAACGGATTCCGCGAAAACATCAGATGAAGCCCAGCACGACGGACTGGCTCTGGCATGGTGTCATTGGGGCCGCCTTCACCGATGGGGAGAGGGAAGGATTCAGAATTGGCTTCATAGGCTTCTTTGAGGAGTCGTCCGATAAGGAAAGCACGGGTGGTTTCTGGAAGGTCAGTTTGGCGGGCCAGGATGAGGAGATGGTCGTACATTTCAGGGTCGAGGTAGTCTCGGAGGTCGTCAATGTGCTTAAATTGGAAATTTAGATAAGTTTAGAAGATAGAAACTTACGAAATATCCATTGAAATGGAGGAGGACAGAAACCTGGAATTCAATCGCTTCCGGAACTTCTGGGAATTTCGGCTGGTGAGGAATCAGTTTCATCAGTTCTGGGGGCATGTTGTTGATAATGTCGTCCAGCTTGTCGAGCTTATCTTCCAATTTCAACTCTTTCGAATAGTAAACCGCATGAATTTGTCGCTGAATGCTGGCAGGCAGCTTTCTAAAGACCTTCGGCAATGGCATTTTTTCAATGACATCTTCTGGAAGCGTTTTAAATAGTTCATTGAGTTCCGCAAACTTTTCCATCGAAGTCAGCTCCTTCTTGGCATAGATAGCCAACAACTTCGTGAACGCATCAGCCGGCATGATAACCTTATACTCCGCAAATGGGTCAATAGTCGAATTTCGCGAAGTCGCCGCCGCAGCTGGTGTGTCCAAATATGACCGTCGAACAGTTGCCCCTGAGGCAATACCCAATGAAACACCCAAAATGATGACTGCAGCTTTAAAGAAGACCATTTTCAAATGCTGTCGATAGGCTTCAATTCAAGATGAACTGAACCCTCGATATGAAAGCCCATCGCAATCATGCTTGCTTTTATGGAGACTATCCTCAAGGCAAATGGCCACAGAGAGTGTTGGGGCAGCTGCCACCCCGAACGAAAAGGAGAATCACATCGCAAACATGCAATGGTCAACGGTCGATATTTGGCTATTTTTGGTGGTCGAATGAAAGCTAATCGCAAATAAATACTTCCTTGCAGGCGGTTTTTAGTAATTCGGAGTTCCATTCGTGACGGTAAAATTTTTAATATTGACAAAAAGCTAGCACATTCTAGTTTAAAAATGATTTTTTTGAAGATTTTGCTTTTCAATGATTTTTTTTGCAAATCACCTGATCTCGCGCAGCTATAAGGAAGTTCTCCGTAAAGAAGCACTTAGTGTAACACCAGAAAAAGGGGCTTATGTCAGCGTCACTTTGCGATCCGATAAAAAGTCTTCCATTTTTTGACGGTTCATTGCGTTTGTTCAACAAAAATTAGGCTTTTTCTGGCCCACATGATCTCCAGAAACACAATTTTAAAACTTCTGACACAAGAAAAATCAAGTTTATTGTCACCTGGATGACCCGTCGGCAAGTAACACTTACATTGTCCGCGATGTATGAACCCCCTTGAATAATGGATAATCCCAATGTTTGTTTGCAAACTGGACAAAGACGTTTTTCGACGTCAGCGCGGGATCCCGCCTTTGTCGACTGACCCCCAAGGCGGTTAAAAGGGGAAGCGATTGGTCATCTTGGTCATCAACGGAGTCCACAATGAATACGTTTGCTGGTTTCGTTGCCTTAGCCTTGGTGGCTGTCGTTATTGCTCGCCCCCAGGGTGGACCTGGTGGTTTTGTAAGTTTTAACCCCCATATTTGACAACTTTCATCTACAGTATCCCCTTTCAGCCCCCAATCCCGGACGAAATCAAACGCGTCCTCCCTGCCGACACTGTCGCCAAGCTCGAAGCCATCCACAATGACCCTGCCCTCGGATTCCGTGAGAAGCACACCCAAATTGACAAGATCATGTCCGCTTTGCCCGCTGATGTTCTCGACAAGATCCCGCCGCCGCCGGGTTTCGCCAAGCTCCCAGCCAGCGTCCAGCAACAACTGAAGGACATCAACCGTAGCACGACTCTCAACTGGGAGGAGAAGCAAGCCAAGACCCGTCAAGTCATCGAATCACTCCCGGAAGAGCAGAAGCGTCTTTTCCCTCCCCCACCCCCGCCGCCGCCAGCTCATCGTGGATTCCGTGGCTTCTTCTAAACTACGAAAACGTGCTCAATCGAAGTTATCGATTGACTTAACGAACTGATATTATATTTTGTTGTGTTTTGCGACCTTGTACAGAATAAACTTTTCTTTCTTAACAAAATTACTTTATAAAAAAAGAGTGATTTGGTTTCGATCAACTCCCAATGCAGATAGAAAACAAACAGTGATTCGGGAAACAACGACATCCACACATTAGATCTTTGCGAGGGTCATCACAACCACCAGCAAGTCCTGAAATATCAAACTTACAAAACTTTACTTTTTTTGACGAAACTAACCGAAAGTTGCCAAGGTTGCAAGAATGCATAGAAACAAGACGAGAATGTCAGATGAAATCATTGTTGCTTATTTCAAAATAAAGTTCTTCTTTTATGCTAAAAATTTCAACCATCAACGACCAAGGCCGATGCTTCCTTCATGCCAACGTCATTAAGCCAAAATATTTCTTTTTTTATTTGGTTTTTTATTGAACTTCCGTTTTTGTAAGTTTTCTTCCTGCATAACATTATAGACTTATTTCATTTTACACAAAACACTGAAATATCACAAAAAAATTAGCCGATGCACATACCGCCAAAGAAGCACTGAGCAAACGGGCACATGCAATTGCAATCGTAGTCCATTCCTGGATCTGAGCAGGGGTTGCCATCAACATGGTGTCCTGTAAACATTTCTTTTAACTTTTGTCACCTGTGGTAGCTTACCAATTCTAGCTGAACAGACAAGGACACAAAGAAGTAAGATTATAGCGAAAACTTGGTTCATCGTTGCTTCGGTTTCGCATTTGCCCATTGGTTTGATGCTGTTTTATACTTTTCTGGCCGTTTTATTAGCTATTATAAACAGTTTAAGATATTGAATTTAAATTTTAATGGGCCCCTATAGACTTGAAGTTCCCACGTTTTCATTGCTTTTTTATATGTGAAAAGTCGAGCGATCACAAGACTTCTTGCACGTCTTGTTTGATTTATTTCTTTATTATACAGAGAAGATTGAAAAAAATACAAATATGAATTATTTTTTACCCAGCCTTAGAGTTTCCCGTTCATATTCGTCAGGTATCATGAACCTTTCACGAATTTCATCATCTTCATTTTCATTTAAAATGTTAATAATGTGATAAACTATGTAATCCATCAGTCTGTCAACTTCAAGACAGTTTGCGGCTTTCATAACTGCGGGAATCAATTCATCCGGAATGTTATCTTTGATAAATATCATGCCAACGTCGGTTTCTTTTGGGCGGACAGAATCTTCGAAATCGGTCGGCTTTATATAATCCGGAACATCTTTGAACAATGTCGAAAAGTCGACGATAAGCTGGAACATTTTGCTGTCGACATGGTTCAGGGGGACGGCTTCAGAGTCGACTTCTGATGAGTACACTGAAATGACAAGGTTGGAGTTGTTTGGAATGATTGAGGGGGATAAAAGGAAACTTACTAGTCATTTGTTTAAGAAGTTTGGATTCTCGGATTATCTTTTCATCGATGGTAAACGTTTTGCCGTCATTGGATTCGACAGTAATGGTGGGAATTTTGATGGATTTGGATGGCATTTTGGCTAAAATTACGTTCATTAGTTTTTTGAATCGGTTAAACACAGCTGATACAATGCCAGGACGATGAGACGCAATGCTTGCAAAACGAGCTGTATGTCGGTCACCCCGATAACTCGCAACAAGCCCCTACAGATGGCAATATGTCGTTACCGGACTTGCGCGAGGGTAGGTCCACAAAACGCGTCGCCACCATCCCGCGCGAGCCGAAACTGTGTTACAACAACCCACATAACCTTTATTTTTGCTGTATTGATTAGCTCCTTAAAAACTGCACCATGCCATCGCTTGTTTCACTTTTTACAAAATCACGTAAACCACCCGTAAGGTTTCCAACAACTCCCAATTTTCATCAACTTTGCCTTCCTTTTTCCAGAACAAACCAATAACGCGCGTCAAAGATGAACAAACCATAACTATCAGCAAAACCGACTTGGAAGATGTACCTCTCGGCGTTAAACTGACTTGCGAACGTATTATCCCTTCCACTAACGGCGTTAAGTGGTGGATCCAACATTACCCTTCTGGACGTGACGAAGAATCAAGCGGTTTTATTGGTATTTTTGTAAGAATAAGCGAAGCCGTTAAATTAACAATCGTTTTTAAGATTAAAAATTCTTCAATTCAAAGTAAGCATGACCTCTTTCTAAATAGCTCTTTGAAAACAATGCATTGTTTTAGAGACCTTCACTAAAGAATATAAAAAAAATGGTAGCTTCGGATTTGTCAGATTTGCAAAACATGACGCCGTTGGTGACTTATTTGTCGATGGTAAACTGTCAATTGTTTGCAGCATTGAATTTAAGATGAGTGTGCCGTTTTCTTCCCAGCCGCCGCCGGTCTTTCAACATTGTGGACACGTTCCAATGGATTTTGAGATTATTGTTGAGAAAAAGAAAATTATGGTCAGTCATTTCATAAGTTTTATTCATACTAATAACTATTTCAGGTGCACAAGAGCGTTCTATCACTACTTTCACCAGTTTTCAATGCCATGTTATCGCACAAAACGAAAGAGTCAAAATCAGGTCAAGTTGAAATTCCCGATTTTGACTATGCCACAGTTAAAGCGGCTATTAAATTTTGCTATGGAAATGGACCGGCTAAGCCATCTACTAAATTATTTATTGACATTCTTCGTTTTGCGGACAAGTATAACATTGAAGCTATCACCGTAAGTTGTTTTGCAACTGTAAACTTTTTTCCTAACTTACAAATAAATTAAATTTAGAAACACCTCGAGGAACAATTCATAACTTTCTTGTCGCTCAAAGACTTCTGTATCATCGTCAACTACGCCTGGGACTACTCCCGTTCCGATTTGAAGAAAGCGTGTGCAAAGTTTTTCAGCGTCTACAAAAACAAAGTTACAAAGCTGCCTAAGTTTTTCGATTTGTCTTCTGAACTTGTTTTTGAATTGCTGAAATTGAGTCATGAGTTTGATAAGAAGTGAAAATTGTAATTTTTATGTAAATAAAACACTGTTATTTGAGTATAATTAAAGCCGGTGGAAGCCGTTCGCGCAAACAGAGACAATACTAAATAATACAATCAATAAAACAGCTGCTCCCACGGCGCGGAGTCGGTGCTTCAAAAAAAAGGACGTCTGGGGCCCCGATATCCTCTGTAAGGGTCCGAAATGGCACTGAGACAGTCATTACCGAACGCGCGCAAGGATACGTTCAAGACTAGAGCTGTCGTTTTCGCTCTCAAAAGCGTGTTCGCAAAAACGCACAGATCTCATATTTTTGCTTACCAGAGCTTTTCGCAATTTTTGACTATGCCATCCATTTTTTCAACATTTACTAATTTCCTTAAGCCAAAACCAGCTGTAAGTTTTTAAATACATTTTGAAATAAAACTTAACAAAATTTTCTAGAAAAAAGCATTTACCCATGTCGAGGACACAATTTCCCTCACCTTCAACAAAACCGATTTAACAGAAAAGAAGGTCGGAGAGGTCTTGATGTCCGAAGAACATGAGCTTCCATTCACAGATGGACTGTCTTGGAAGTTTTATATTTACCCAGCCGGGGCTAACGAAAGTTTCAAAGGTGCTCTTTATACACTTATTTGGGTTACTCCCAAAGTCGAAACTGTATACAATTACTCAATTGGAGGTCCTGCCGCTTTAGAACGTATGTTGCCTTTTACTTAAAACTTTTGCAATGTTAATTTGCAGATCATTATTATACTTGTTCTGGTGGTTGGCGACCACAGCGTTTTGAATCCCACCAAGCGCTAAAAAAACGTTTTGTTAATGGTAAACTGACAATAACATGCAATGCTAAATTTAAAATTACCGTGCCTCTGACTCCAATGGCACCACGCATTTATCAGTATTGTGATAATGTTCCGAAGGACTTTTGGATTGTGGTGGGAGAAGTGAGGCTTGATGTAAGTTAAACAGTTCCATTTTTTTTAATTATGAATTTTCTGTTTCAGGTCCATAAAAACTTTCTTTCACTTATATCGCCAATTTTCCACAGCAAGTTTGTTCCTGGAACTGTAGAATCTGAATCTGGTGAAATCGAAATCACTGATTTTGATTTGCCAACAGTCAAGGCAGCGATTGATTATTGTTACGGTATCGAGCCGATTGGGGTATCTGTTGACACGATTGTTGACATTCTTCGTTTCGCGGAAAAATATAATATTAAAAGTGTTACTGTGAGTCCGTTTTTACGGTTTTACACCATACAAGCCAACCTGTGTTTTAGAATCAACTCGAACAACAATACCTACACTTCTTGTCGCTCGATGACTTCTGTGCCATCGTTAAATACGCCTGGGAATACTCCCGTTCCGATTTGAAAATAGCTTGCGCCAAATTTTACAATCAAAACAAAGAAAAGACTACGAACTTGACAAAATTCTTTGATTTGTCTTCCGATATTGTTTTTGATTTGTTGAAAATGGCGGCTAATAAATGATGTTTTGACTAATCAAACTGTTGTGTCGTGGAGGTAACGGGAGTTGCCATGAGTCAGAGAGGGGTAGAAGAGCTTTATTACGAGCCCCTCGGTCCTTTAAATAGGGCCCGAGGGGGTACACAACAAGACAGGGGACAATAACAAGTCTAGGTATAGAAGATGGCATTTGCATGTCCAACACGCCCTCTTAGTCGCTTGTCGACTACATGTTCTTCTTGTCGTCGTCTTGTTGTGCCGTCTTCGTGTATTTCATCTTCGTGATTCCGAAGACCTAGCGAAGTTACGTCATCCGTCTTACGTCCACCCCTTGCTCCCA
>KB455261.1:300997-323034 GCA_000341325.1 Panagrellus redivivus | reverse complement strand
AACGTTGTTCCTTCTCGTGCTCCGCTTCCAAGCAAAGATGAATCCGACCGCGTTGTGCCATCCCGCGCCTCTGTGTTAAGCGACGACGAATCCGACAACGTTGTTCCTTCTCGTGCTCCGCTTCCAAGCAAAGATGAATCCGACCGCGTTGTGCCATCTCGCGCCCCAGTGCCAAGTGATGACGAATCTGATAACATTGTGCCTTCTCGTGCCTCTGTGCTGAAACAAGATGAATCCGACAACGTTGTTCCTTCTCGTGCTCCGCTTCCAAGCAAAGATGAATAGCATTGCTCTTGAATTCTGATTCAAATCATATATTCACTGTAAAATGTAAAAATAAACCCAATTTCATTGCAATATCCACAGTATGATTGCCACAACCACATATTTCAGATGACTTTATCTTTCAGATGATCTTTATCTTTCGAACATTGTAAGATAAGTTGAAAATTGTTCTGTTCAGTAGTTGTTTGATCGTAAACAACGCATATATTTGATAAATGGTACAGCGGGCAACTGCATCACAAGTTAGACTTATAGAAACAAAATGGAAAAAGATTCAAAACTCCGAGTTTAAAAAGAGAGAATACACATTCGTAGTGGATGAACGCCAACGTCGCCACCATGGATGGAAGGTTTTGGGGGCGACAAGAAGCGGAAACGGCACTGAGATGGTAAGATTGTGCGTAGGCAATGAAGTTGGTTGGCAAAGGGAAGGCGTGAATTAATAGCCGGAGAGTTCTTGGAAGGTCGAGTCGAGTTCCTCAGAGATGGCCTTGTATCGTTCCTTCTCGTGGAGGAGTTCGTCTGAAATCGGGCGTTTCGTTGGACGGATTGTCATTCGTCGACGGTGACACCGCTTAAACGAAGGTTTCACAAACTTGCAACTGAGGTTTCAAACGACGAATGTTATTTGACGGCAAGTTTCGGACTGTGGACGTTTTCTGTTATTTTCACACTTTGCTGTGGACTTTTTTCACACCTTTGGTTCACACCTTGTGGAAGTGTGTTTCACACCTTGGTGTTAACATGTAAAACATTCAACATTGAACAATAATCGTTATTTAATCTGTTTTCAATCGACGTATATTCATTGAAAAACCCAAATACAGCATTATCAAGAGGTGTAACAATAGCAGCAGTATCAGCAGTGTTGAACGGCCATCGACTCGAATGAAGCCGATGTCCAGAGGATATTGGAGGACATAAACGTGAATTAGACATGGACTAGCACAGCAGAAAATCAAAACCGACGAAGATTGGTCGAAGGTGTTATGTTTGTTTTACATTTATCACAACTTTTCTTTTTTAGCATTTTACTTTTTCGTGAAACACAGAATAGACACGCATTTGCAGGGTGGGGTTTATCTTTATTAGAAAGATTCTTTTGTTTTTGTGCACATCGGACGGGGGACAGGGGGGTTAGACGGCATTCAGTTCGGTTATGAGACGATCCAACTCGTCTTGCAACTGCTTAGCCTTGTGATCCACTTTGTCCTTATCATCTGTAAAAACGGACACATTTTTCGATGGTCGAGACTTGACAACACATTACTGAGCATGGCACTTACGACACTGCGATACGTGGGTGGTGATAAGAAAGCTGTATTGCAAACACATAAAAACAGATGGTGGAAGCTAAGCGGGAACGATAAGCAAAAACATTTGGAAAAAAACAAGCAAAAGCACAGGGACGTGATGTGGTGACGGCATGCGTGGGCGGACGGTGGTCGTGTGACTTATGAGCCCTGGATTTCTTGCACGGTCTGTTCGATTTCGGCAGTGAGGTTACGGACACGTTCCTTTTCGATGAGGAGTTCATCTGCAAGGCACAAAGCATTGGGACGGAACGGACATTGGCACAAGCACAGGGTTACGGTAACTGTTTGCGTTTAGAGTTGATTTGAGTGTGTTTCGGTTTAACTTTTTGGTTCCAGTTTTGAATTTTGAATCTTTTTGCGATCACCCATCTCAAAAATGCACGATGAGCCCGAAGAGAAAAGCACTTTATGCATTCTCGCAATGTGTATGATTGCTTTACAACCGACGGAAACACAGTTGCTAGCCTGAGCGACGGGGCTTTCTCGCGAAAAGTAGTCGAGAGTGCAGGGGAAGCAGATCAACAATGTGGCTGCTGTGGTGCTCGGCTGGTTCGAGCTCAAGGCATCCCACGCATTTGCGGGATCCCGGGAATCGCAGCGAACGAGACAACACACACAATTCCGCCGCGGATCTCACTCTCGACTGCTCCAACATAAAAAAAGCCACAAAAAGGATAAAAGTAAACACCGGAAAAGACCCCTGTCGCTTTCTTCCACGGAAAAGTGAAAGCGGAATGTCAAGTTTATCGCACTTGTGTGATTGGTAGTGCAAAAAGCAAGCATTTCAAACATAAAAACCAAAATTTGGACGTTTTGAACGGACGAAAAGCAAAAATAAAGCAACTTGGACAACATTGAGTAAAACTTTTGTAAGCATTGTGCAGAGTAAAGCCGAAAAAAGCGAAAAATAACCAACCTTCCAATCGGTCGACTTCCTTCTGGAGCTTCTGGACGGAGCGCTCAGCGAACTCGGCGCGGGTCTCAGCCTAGAAATGGATTTGTTTTTCAACGAAATTCACAAATTTGAGGGACAGGACGACACAGGACACAATAAAGGGGTGGTAAAATCATAATTGGACGGTGAAATCAGACCTCCTTCAGGCGAGCGGAAAGGGTACGGATCTGCTCTTCGTAGGCATCTTCACGTTGCAGGGCCTTCTCTTCCGACACTTCGAGGGATTTGAGGTTGTTGCCGACGACGCGGAGTTCCTCTTCGAGTTCGACGATCTTGCTAAAGTCAACGAAAGGGTTTGATTAGTCAATTCAATCAGTTGGGAGGGTAATGATAATAGGGAAATTTAAAAGTAAAAAAAGGAAAATGAGGGAAATCAGGGTAAGATTACGGTAAATGAGTGAGGTTGTGAGGTCCTAATAAAGGGTTTTGTGGTAGTAATTGGAAATGAAATTGTTAAAGTTAGTCTTTTGGATTGGTGTTATGAATGATAAGGGCAGTGAACGCGCGGGGGTAGGAATCGATCGACAGCGACGACGTAGACGGTCAGAACGGCATAGTTATGTACCTCCTTCAGACGGCCATCAAGCTGTCGGATCTGTTCCTCGTAGGTCTCCTCACGCTCGAGGGCCTTTTCTTCGGAGAGTTCGAGGGATTTCAAGTTGTTGCCGACGACACGCAACTCTTCCTCAAGCTCGACAATCTTGCTAAAATGGGCTTATGGGTGTGCTTTCGGGGGCGCGAGATAGATTCAGAAGTTCAAAAAGTAAATAGTGATAGAGGTTTCATAAGCCGGGTAACTCTCATTAAATGGCATTAAACTCACTTTTCACCAGCCTCGGCACGCTCTTCAGCACGCTCAAGATCGGCTTCAACCATGGCCAACTTACGGGCGACCTAAAAACCACAAAATTACTTTCCATTCAACTGATAAGTGAATCAGAAATCGACAAAAATGAGAATTTCCACATCAGAAGACAGAAACAATTGGGATTATATTAAAATGGGACAGGATTAGTTCGACGCCATCACGCTGGTTACGGTATTTTGTAAGGAAAATCACTTCAAAAGTTAAAAACGTTGAATTCGACATGTAGTCAGACCTCATCGTACTTGCGGTCAGCTTCCTCAGCGAGGGTTGACGCTTCCTTAAGCTGGGATTCGATCTGGTTGGCGCGCTCCTCATCTTGGAATGAGCGGTTCTCCATGACCTTGCGGACGCTGTAGGGAAAAAGACGGGGTAAATAAGGGAATCACATTTGGTTGAAAAAGTGCCATCCAATTAGGTCAACACTTTTAGAGACGGAATTTTGATTGGTTAAAGTTACCGAAAAGTCGATTCGAAAATGTTTTGTGTTAGAAAAGCAAATGAAAAAGCCATTGCCACAGATGGGCCGTCGTCGAAGTAATGTGCCTCGGGTTGAGAATATTGAACGATAGACAGTAACATTGAACATGAATTGATGGTAGAATAGTGATATCAAATGCTTATTAATACTTGTTATACACACCTCGTCAGCTTTGTTTTCAGTCTCGTGCAGGAGCGACTGTGCTTCACGCAACTTGTGTTCTAACTCGGTACAACGGTCATCATCGACGTCCATACGGTTTTCGAGGACTCTTCGGGCACTAAAGTCAATGTTAGGATAAATTACAGGGTTGTAATTAAGGTGGTTGTCATCGGGCATAGCTCCCCAAGCACACACAAACAGAAAGGTGATAGCTAGCTAGCGGTGGGTGGTCCGAAGCCGGATAGTCGAAGAAGAAGTCGGTATCGGTTTTGATGTGATGTTAAGCTGTACCTCTTCGTATTTACGGTCAGCATCCTCAGCGATGACCTTGGCTTCATCGACTTGGACTTCAAGGAGGTTGGCACGTTCTTCATCCTGTTGCGAGCGGGTTTCCATCGACTTGCGGGCACTAAATAAGCGTCAAGCGTGTGTAAATTGAACATAAAATGATTTTGCAACAAAAGGACAAGCACATGGGACTGGCCACAGTAAAAACAATGGGACGGACGCTTCCCCCGAGGCAGCTACGGTAGCGACGGCGGCGGCATCTTCAGTAGCGGCAGGCTACGCACCGTTCGGATTCGTCGCAGTTGACGGAAGCCTCCTCCATCTTCTCGGTGGCGACCTTGAGGCGCTCTTCGGCGCGCTCCAACTCTTCCTCGAGGAGGGTCATGCGACGGTTGAGGGAAGCGACCTCAGCTTCAGCCTGAAAGGGAGAACCCCGGGGTTAATGAGCTCGCAAATGGATACCGTTCAGCCTCATCGGCGGCCTTCGAGGCTTCATCGAGCTTTGATGTCGCGATCTTGAGACGGTCTTCGGTGCGTTCCAAGTCTTCTTCGACGAGGACGATACGACGGTTCAGGGCAGCGACTTCGGCTTCGGCCTGGAAGGGTAATTGGATTAGATTCAATTGAAGATGAGCTAATTAGGTTGAAATGCGATGAAAAAAAAGGCTATGGCTACTTACATCTTCACGCTTCTTGCGCTCTTCCTCAAGCATGCGTTTAACCTCATCGGCCTCGTCCTTGGCTTGCTCGGCCTCCTCGCGCGCCTGGCGCATCTTCTTCTTGAGGACATCGAGCAGCGATGTCTGCTTGGCATCTCCTTTCTCGTACTTGGACATGGCTGGTGATGGGATGTAAGTTTAAACAACCTGAAAATGATAAATATGGTCAAATAAGCTTGGCAATATGGCAGGACATCCCCTCACGGTGGAGCTGTTATAACTATGAAACCCCAAGCTACAAATGACCACCAAAGCCGCCCTTCATCGGACTAATCCAATTTGGAGTGCCTGAATGAATGCGGTCTCCATAAATAACACGTAAAGAAGGAGCCAAGAGAGGGGCCAAACAATGGATAACGACATCCTTGGTCACTCGCGCAACACAAGAAGAAGAGGCTCCGATCCGCGAAATGACAGCGCTTCCGAAACAGGAAACAATCGCGTCTGTTCGGGGGAAGTGAATTGAGCAATGAGGGAGGGAATGGAATGAGATGGATTCATCGCTCACACGCAACTGCCACAAGGGCGACCGCCAAAAACAGAAGGGGAAGGCAAAATCTTCAATCCAATTTAGAATTCCGCTGCCACTAGTGGGTGCGCGGAGCCGACTGGATGGTTCGTCGTCTTCCCTCAAGACACTACAGGGGAACAGGCGGAGATCCGCGAAAAAGCCAACAGCCTGCTGGGTGGCTCTGCAGTCAAGGCCAACCACCAGCCAGCCGATCGAGGGTCGTCCCCGTCGTCGAAGTTTGCGCATGCTGAGGAGGGTGAGCGAGATGGATGGAATGAGGAGGCGCTAGGCGATTGTGTATTTGCGCAGGCGTACCACTACTACTTGGCCGACGGCGGTGATGGTTGCAGCCTGAGGTCGTCGTCGTTATCAGGACGGCTCTCTCCCTCGCAAGCTCCTCCTAGAAGGTCTTCAGGAACGAAGCGGTAGCCTAGCGCAGGCAACATGTGTGAGGAGTGGTGCAAGCCGAGCTCGCTACTGTTCAACGCGTCTGAAGCCTTATCGTCGCGGACTCAAGAACTGGTAGGAGGACTTCACCTTCACCGCCCGAGCCGAGAGTGCGCACCTCTTGACGTTGTACGTCGCCTTCGAGACGGTCGAGTAAATAGTCGGCTCTGCTCCTCCGTGTAATCATGGCCCCAGGAAAGTGGGGAGGAAGAAGAAGCGAAAAAAGATCATACCGACAACCTGAAGCGTGGGCGGAAATGCGCCAAACTTCCGATTATCCGGCTAAAGGGCTTGATCCCCGCAGTTCAGCGGCCACATTAATAGACTTTTGTTTAGTTTTACACTGTTCCAAAAAGTTTCGCTCTGCAAGGTGAAACGGAACTGCTAAGTAAGCAATGAAAAAGTCGGGAAAGAACGCTAACGCATGAAAACAAGTCGATGTAAATGTTATCGCATGAAATCAGTGCATGACCTGGCCAGTCCAGCATGAACATGCAGCTGCCCAGTCGTGTCCGAAATGGTGGTCCTAAGGCCTTTAAAATAGTAAGCTTGCATCTGTCCCGAAAAAAAACGCCTACGGCAGCCAGCCCAGGCGTTCCATTTCGTCATGAAAGCCTGGGGCAAAGTGGAAGTGGCAGTCAACCCCCTGGTTGGCCATGACCATGGAAGCAAGACAGGGTGAACCCGCTTCGTCAGAGTGGGGTGTCGGGAAGAGCTTAGTCAGCGCAAAGCGTATTTCACGGGTCCACTTCACGTAAAAATCAATCGCAAAACACTATATTTACGGAACATGCTCAGCGCCTATGGCTCTATCCCATCCCAAAAAAGGAAGGCAGGGCTGGTATGGATCTCGTCCGTGAGCGCGTCAGGATCTATTTGTCAGCTGTTGCGCCCCACCGCAATCCGGAAAAAAAGCCGGTTCAGGCGTGGATGCCTGCGGCTGTCAGGTTGATTGGGGGTGGGGTGGGGTGCCCTTTCTGGGTCGGTTAGTCGTCGAAAAAGGGGATGGAAATTACAGAGTCAAAGAATAGGTTACCCCTGGAACGCCGAGGTTTACCTATTTACCGACCTTAGAGGACCCAGGAACCGCCTGAGGGGGCCTGCTTTTTCCTTGCTTGTTCGGCTGCTTGCTTGCAACAAGCTAGCTCAGCGCTTCGATGAATGGATGGACGAGATGAGTGAGGGAAAACGGAAAAAAAGTGCGACAAACGAGAGGACACAAAAATTCTTTGAATTGTATGACTAGAGAAAGCGGTAAAAAGGGGCGACGCAGCAGCGGAAGTGGCGGCGCTGCAACGGAACGGAAGCACCGTCGCGCCGATCGGCCTTCAGCGGCAGCGTCATGAGTGACTCAATTAGCGGGAAGGCCCCCGGCGGAGTTCTCTTTTTGCCTCTCCATCATCACGTCGAACCACTACGACCACAGGCAGAGTACAGTCGGCGTCGGACCGGTGTATTCAATGTTTGCCCTGGTTTCTGGTGTGTACCGTTGCGTTGATTGCGCCGAATCCAACCAAACATGGAGCCCTATTTGATTGTTCATCGGCTTCTGTACATGCAAGGTGACTAGTTTCCCAACCAAAAGAAAGGGCATCATGATCAAGCAACATAAAAGGGTCTCTATTGACACTACTATCAGCTCCACCGAAGATTAAGACCATTTTCACGCAACTTTATAGTGGAAAAAGTTCTGACTCACCATAAAGCTTATCAATCGCGTCGCGATGACCATTAATCATATGCATAACAGCAATGGTGACCAAACATGTCGTCGAAAAGATGATGGAAACGCACCATTGACCGAAACATGATGCCCAAAGCGAAGATCAAAGCTCTCAGCACTCTGGAACGGGGTTAAACGGGGATTCAGAAGGCGACCTACCTCCTGGACCTTCTTCTCCTTCTCCTCAAGGGAGTTGTTGGCGGCGGAGAGGTCTTCCTGGGCCTTGTCAAGATCGTTTTCGGTCTGCATCATCTTCTTCTGGGTGTCGCGGAGTTCCTCCTCAACACGCTCCAGCTTCTCGGTGATCTGGCGGACCTTCTCCTCGGCGGCATCGGCGCGATCGAGGGCATTGTCCTGGAAGGTTATTGTTATGACATGTTTTGGGCGATCTTGAAGTCGCGGTGAGACATTATTAATGGATTTAGACAGATTTGGTTACTGTAGATTGGGTTACTATACTTTTTCTATGCATTTGACAGTTTTAATGCTTTGTTTATCATGTTTGGATTTGCAAAATGGTTTAATCCTGCTTACTTTTTGTTAGCTTGAATGCTCAGAAGTTGCAAATAGTAGCTTAAAGATCGCCTAAACCCATACCGCCTACACCCCCATCCAGCCTGTCAAAAACGTTTGCTATTGCCAGCTTGCGATCGTCCATGCCTTCACTTCAACATTACATAGCAGTGTGTCGCCTAGCAAGCCCTCAGGGCGCACGCTAACACTGATGTGAGGGGGCAGAGTCGGGAACGCTCGAACTTGTCGCGACTTTACACTATCATTTTATTTCGAGTCGCGGATACGCACTTCTTGGTGGGTGCGTCCTCTACCCATCGATCCATCTATCCGTCGTGAAAGATAAAGCTTAAGCTTGTTCGACGGATCTGCGAGGCCGACGCCACCTGACGCTGCTCCCCGTCCCAGCTTTCGAGGATAAAGCCAGCCAGCTATTGGCCCAGGATAAACGGGAGACATGTGTGTGGCAAGCTGGCACATCACCCTCATCCGCGAAAAAAATGCAAAATAAAACGAAAAAATCAGTGCAGTGCAGTTTTTAGGAGCAATCTTTTTGTTTACGATTTACGATCCATCAAAAGGAGGAACAGGGATGCAATTTGTATGCATGAATACGAAACTCTTCCTTGTACAATCGGACGATCAAAAGAGGCATCAGAAACCTGACTAATCCGAGCATCGAAAAGGACCGTTGCTTTGTTTCTTCCCATCAAAAGAAGCGCCATGACTAGCGTTCCGTCTTGCTAGACGGGTATCATTTTCAATCAACAAAAAATAAAAGCAACAACTTCGCGGAATTGGATGATAAAAGTAGGCAGGAAGCCTTTGTATAGTTTTGAATCGATGGGGGCTAAGATGAAAGTTGAAAAAGGTTTGCTTTTGCTTTGTTACAGGGTTCTGACAATGGGGGATTCAAGTGCTTGGGTTTGAATGCGCGAAAACATGGGTAAGGCATCAAAGCTCATTAGATGGATCCATGTCAAAAAAGTGAGTCAATTGAAGGGGTGCAAAAAGGACTGTCGATCAGATCGGCCGGAGAAGTGTCACCTCAAGTTACTCAAATTGGAAAAGGGGAGAAAAGTATAAAAAGTTCAGTCGGAGGAACGCTTTTTGCTATTTGACTTTGTTGGTGTTTGAGTTTAAGGGTTTCAGGAATGTGTTTGGACACTGAACTGGCCAGAGTCGTGATTTGAAAATGTTTTTGATCGTAAATTACAGAAACTCGAGGTATGAAAATGGCAGTTATTAGTTTTTAGAATAGTTTTGTTGTAAATTGTGGCTTTGATAATGCCGAAAGTATCAAAAAATGGAGGAAATTGCAAATGTTGGGCTACTTGGTATACTGTAACTGGCCCCAATTAGCAGTAATTGGTCAATTTAAGTGAAAAGGATTGTAAGAAACCCAGAAAATCACGATAAAACAGTCAAAATAAGCTTCAGAAACAAGATTCAGATTCAAAAAGAACGCGATTCTGACGATACCAACCTTCTCGATCTTCATCGCCTGCATCTTCTTCTTGATGGCGTCCATGGTTACGGTTTGTTGTCGTCGATAGACGGAATTCGGGTTGCAGCCGCAGAACAGAACAATCGACACTCGAAGTGACGATATGCCCGCAGGGGCTTGCCTCGCCTAAGGCATCTTCCTTCACCCGAGCGGACACACGGGCGCACCCTCCGGTGCTGATGGCACCCCCGCGATCAGTAGCACCACCCTCCTTGGATGCCCTGAGGCGCTCAGGTATGCTTGTTTGTCGCGTTTTCCCTCGTTTTTTCGTCTTTTTCCTGCTATTATGGCCCCAACCCCTCCCGGACGGCACCCATCAGTGCGGCCGCCAGCTGCGGAGGCGGGAATGTTGTGGTGGGGCTGGTAGTCTCGACAACAGCAACAGCTACTACGCCGGCGGCCGTCGAGCGTGTTTCTACTTTTGCAATTCCACTTTCATCGTCGATCCGATGGCACTAATGCGGGGGCAGACCTATACCCGGCTAAGCTGGGGGCCACGCTAACTCGACCCAAACATCAGTTGGCAGTGCGGCTGTCAGAAGTTTGCACCCGTGGGCTGTAGTAAAGCTTTCACAGAGCTGGCAGCAACGACAAAACAATCTCGGGGGAGATCACCGATTTGTGGATCGCTCGAATTGCGAGGGATCGAGAAACTCCTGACGTGCGACGAAGGCGATCAAAAAAAACACATATCCACAATGCAACCGGCTTTGCAGCACGAACATCGAGGATCAGTCAGCTTTTTTTGGGTGCGGCACTTCGATCTTTGCTGATGTGTACTTTCAGTTCATTCCGCCGGTGAAAGGGCGTCGTTTCCGATTAGGCGACGACGACAAGGATGTAATGGCAGCTATTTTTTGTCTTAACGATATGGGATTGCGGTCCCCCCTCAACACTGATTACATTCTTCAACTTTATTCAGAACCAAAGCAGATTCCCAGAGGTATTTTCTCATTAAAACGTGTCAATAGGATCCTAAATCAAACAAATTTCAATCACTTTTCGACTTTCGGGGCTTGTATTGGTGCAACACCGGCGCGTGCAGATACAGAGATGGTCGCTCGGCCAGTTTAGCACTGTTCTTCAGCCAGGTTCTGAGCAGTGTTCGCATTTCGTCGTCGGATTTGCCGGAGAATTTGAGGCATCTTATGTACAATTGCTGAAAGGAAACGACTATTAATCCATCAAAAAGACTTGAAAAACAGAAAAACATACTGTTTGAAGCTCTTCCGTATCCATCTTATCAATATCGCCGCTTTCACGAAGCAAGACTGCATCCAGATGCTTCAACGCTTCAGCACGCCAACGAAGACTGTTGGCCATGTTCACCGGGAAGAAGCGATGGACTCGGGCGAGGTGATACTGTAACCCAAACTATCATTTTGAAAGATAAAAGCATTCAAAAACATACCACTTGGCTGAAATCCAGCTCCTTGATCTTCGGCACGGTCATTGTAGTGATATCACTCAACGAAGCCGGCACAGTGATCTTGTTCGTCGCCTTGATGGCATCGACCAAAGCTGGGTAGTGGTAGCTGGCCTTTTTCTTCCATTCAAGGCTCCAGTATTCGCGCTTTTGATGCTTCGACCAGAAATGACGAGTCAGGACGTGGCGGGGGAAGAAAATACTGAAAACAAACATGTTAATACTCTGATAAGAACAGAAAACAGGGACAAACAGCACAAGGCACTAACATGGCAAATGCGAATAAGTATATGGCAAGTGGGAGCGGGGCGATGACCACGATGGCGATCAATTTGCCGATCTCGGGACGAGTCTGCAACGAAGGACCGTCACGACGTGTAAAAATAAGGTGAAACGTGAAGATTAGTCAAACTCAAAAGTGCAAAACCGGGCCAACAAAAGGTACCATGCAAGTGCCGACGGAAGCGGAAGGGGGAAAGAATGAGTGGGGCTCGACTTACACCATGACTATGAGAGCGTCTCCAATGAGAGGTATTTGCAGAAGTGTGATCAGAGTCAAGAGATGAAACAGCTCCGACGGGCACTGCAGGCAGACATGGCTTTCTGGGCGATGGGAAAGTATGAAAAAGCGAAACTAACCTGAATGTAGGTTTCGAGTTGCTGTCGGCTGAGATCGGAGAGCTTGATTTTGCCGGCACCGAGGTCACGACGGATGAAGTAGTAAGTTTTGACGTCGCCGATGCAGGATTTGCAGCCTGAAATTGAAAAAGATAAACTTCAGCCTTCAAAAAAGTTGATTCAAACCCACCATCGATGACCATTCTATGCATCTGATAAGCCTTGGGCCAATTCTGCTCCAGATAGTTCTCATATCGTTGCATGAGGCCAGGCGACTTTGCCGGTGGCTGTGACGACAACATCCTCAAAGATCCAACAAAAATCGAGCCTGATCTCGACGAGCCGAGTCGGCATTGCGCCGATACCACCGTTGTCAACATGTCCCCGTACTAGAAACAATCTTCAATCAAAATATAAAGCTTTTATTGACTCGAAATTAGAATAAACGCAAAATAAACCACGCAAATAAAATATAAATATATATAAAAACTATTTCACAGGTTAATCAAAATGGGCATTATGAGGTGAGGTTATCACGGACTGTTGAACGGATCTGTACAACTTGGAAAGAAGGGTGGAAATGACATAAATGACTTAGATTGGGGTTAAAACGGTCAAAGAGTAGGTAACCGGACCGCTAAGGGACACATTTTACATTAGGTCGGCCGCGGGTTTAGGCAAAGATCAACTAACAATACTGGGTCGAGGTCTCGTCAAAGCTCCAGGACTCGACCGACTTGACGGATAACCGGCTGCAGGAAGCGACTTCGCTGAGGGTGCAGTCTTCGGCAAAGCCTGAGGACGCGTCATCGACTGAAACGGATAAACACGCGTCAGACATTGGTCAACAAAAACAAGTCGAAGTCTGGAGGCGACCAAAGGGGAAATGTCCGTTCGGGACGGAACGCCAACCATCGCGCACGTTCAATTTTCGATACGCGTTTCCGTCAAAAAACCAGTTTTCTCATCGCCCCAGGTCGGAAATGATCAATCTGTTTGACTTTCCGACTAGACAAGGTAAGATTGCATTGCATTTATCAGGAAATTATTAAAATATCGCGTCTACTAGGTATCCCGAGGGGGGTTTGGGAATGCGTTTACCTTTGAGCATGGACAATCCTTCCAAAATGAGGCGTTCTTGCTCCTCGACATCACAAATCTCCCTCTTCTTGCTTTCCAGCTTCTTTTCGACATCCAAATACGCTGCGACGAGCTCGACTTTACGGGCCATGTCCTCGAAGACGACGATCAGACGCATTTTGGACTTCTTCTGGATCATTGTGATAAGTTCATCGTGTTTGAAGTCGACGACGACTTGGCCATCGATTGCGACGATGACGTCGCCTGGAAACAGAAAAAGTTAGTTGATGGTCTTTCATTTGACTTGATTTGATTAGGAAAGTGTAAGAATGTCGAAAATGGATGACGTACCTCGCTGAATACCCGCCGAATCCGCGCCCGAATTCTCATCCACTCTGCTTACAAATGTGATGTTCTTGCTTTCCTCGATGGTCGGCTCGCCGTCAAGACTGCCCTCGGGATCACTGAATTTGTGGACCTGGACGGATTGCAGCGTGAATCCGAAGGAGCCTCCATCGGCCGGACGTTCGATAATGACGGTCCGACGGAAGGCTGACGTCGAGGGTGCCGTTCGGATTTGACGATCGCGTAGGAGGGCTGGGCTGAGAACCTGCTGAATTTGGCATCAATCGAAAATCGAAAAAGCCATTTCAAACCAACCTCAATGACGCTGGAACACGCCGACGGCGACACAGACCCGGAATCGACCGAATCGGCACACTTATCACTTGAGGATGACGGCTTCGAGACCCGTAGAAACTTGCCCATCGTATGGGCACATCTCCGGAAGAGGCCGCTTCCACGACGTGGCCGAGGCTCGGGACCAGCTTCGAGACTTGTCGCCGTTGCGCTCATGGATCGAGGTGGTTTTCGCGCCGAATGACGGGCGTGATTGATTGAAAACTGGAACATTGGATGGTTTAACACTGCCCCTGCTGATTGCGCATTGAAAGACAGTCCGGTTCGCACACAGCAAAAAACACGCAAACGATGGACGTGAACCGATTCAAGGTGCCTGAGGGCATGGAAAGGCAAAAAGGAGGGACGAGTTAGGCCAGAGGAATGCAAAACAGGGCGGATACGGTAATGGAAATCACGACTGTGAGGGTGGAAATGGAAATACAAAAGCCGTTTTGTCACAATGGTCAAATTGGAACGAAAAACGCCGACAAAAGTGACCGACCAAAACTGTAAAAACGCTTTTAGATCTATTTAAAAGGGTCATCTCGCCTACTATAATTCGTTTTCATGCGAAAATTTGTCAAAAAGAGGGATCGCGACGACTTTGCAAGCGCATTAGGAAGTTCCAAACGTCGACCGGGAGTCGAAAAACGTGAACGCTTTTCGGGGAGTAGAATCACGTTGGGGGTTTCGATCGAAAGGGCTGACCATGCACAATGGACTGAAACTGGCAGGGGATGAATAGATAGCGTGAAACTTCCAGGACGGGTTTCGCTCCGCTTATTTCCGGGCGATGTCACGGTTGAAGCCGATCAAATGACAACGAACTGGACCAAAGTGGGGGCCTAGGCGTGTAGTTTGGCGACGGCCGACATGCATGCAACAACCGGCCAGATTGATTGCGTCGTGAAAAACAACACCGGCTGGCAAGACTGATGATCGCTCAGGCTTGGACGTGGGTGTCAGTCGGGCAGTCGCGCAATGGAGACTCACTGGCTTTGTCCACGAGGCATGAGGGTCGGCGGCGTGGCCAGAACGAGCCGTTTGACCGGGATTGCGTCAATCAAAAACAACCAATTGATCGATTAAGCCGACCGGGCTAACATAATTCATTAAGTCATCAAAACATTAACCAATTAAAATGCAAATTTATTATCCATAAAGGATCAAAAAATCATTCCAAAAATTAAAAAATCGCAAAATTGGACAATTTAAAAAGAGCAGCAAAACCAGCTTCAATCAGATGCGGACGCCCTGGGCGTAGAAGCACACGTAGATGGCGTGGATGATGCCGGGGACGATGCCGAGGATCCAGAGGAAGATGTTGATGAGGAAGTGGACCGAGCATCCGGTGCGAATCAGGACCGCGATCGGCTGAAATCATTACAAATTGAAATAAGGTCGATAAAGAAACCCAAAAAAGCATGACTTACCGGGAAGAGGATGGCACAGAGAAGCAGGAGGCACTCGCACATGGCTGGATGTTTGGTTGATGGGCTATCAGCGGCTAAAAAGGAAAAGCAATGAATCAAAATTGAAATGGGTTCCACGAATGCGAAAAAAACAACGAAGCAAAAGAGAAAGCAACAGCGACGGCAACGGAACGGACCGAATGGTAGCGGCAATCAATATGGCCGGGAGAAGGGAGCTGGCTGAGACGGTCCGAAGATCGGTTCGCGCTGGCACAAACAAAAACGCCATTGCGAAATGAGCCGGTTAGTTTGTCCACGGCGGTGATGGCGCGAAAGTGCGCACTTGTGTGTGTGGGTGGTGGATTGCCCGTGGCGATGAAGCGGATCTGGGCGGCTATTTCACAATCTCATCGGGGTCCTTCGGGACGAAATATATCAGCATAATGATTGGTTTTTCAAACAGTTTGAAACAATCTTGCGTGTTTCGCGAAAAACAGGACTTAATTGAAAAACAGTTTCGCATTACGGTATGCACAGTGCACAAACCCATCAAACGCATCACACTGATACTACGTCGTGGAATGTGAAATCGAGAGCCATGCTAACATTAGTCATAGCAAAATGGGACTGTTTTCGATGCAAGCAAGTTGTTTATTTTCCGTTTTTAACAGACAGTCAAGGAAACTCAAAATTCGAAAATGGAAAAAGTCAAAATTCGACAAACACAGTCATCGTCATTTCATCTTTCCACGCTTAATGGTCAAGACCTTCGGCGTAGAAGCAGATGTAGATGGCGTGAATGATGCCAGGGACAATGCCAAGGAGCCACAGGACGACGTTGACCCAGAAGTGGACCGAGCAACCGGTACGGAACAGAACGGCCAGTGGCTGAAATCAGAACGCTTAAGTATCAGAAAAGATAGTTACAAAAAGCATTTCAAAAAGATCCGCCTTACCGAAAAGATGATGGAAACGATGAGCAGGACAGATTGCGGCACGTCGGATTTGAACTCCATGATTGATGGCTTAGGAAAGTGGTTATCAGCAACTGAAAAAGGTGTGTATTTTTATGAGTCAACAACAGTTTACATATCGCGTATTCAATCGTCGCATATCAGACAAATTAAGCCTAACAAAAACAGTTTAAAACGGCGTCATAGTGAAAAGCAACATTCCTTTCCGGAAACAAGCAGCTAATATGAGCAAAGTCGTTGGCGACAATGAGAAAGTGGACGTAAAAGTCGTCGTTTTGAAGGAATCGATGACACTATCGGCAGCAGTGGCCGTTTCTTTTATTCGACTACAACCAAGGACGTTTGGTTCCGATTGCACGAGCGAAGGTAAGAGTGAGTCATCCGAAATCGTTATGCTATTGCTGCTTATATGAAAAAAATAAACGGATCAGACTAGATACAAAATAGTGCAAAACAGCCTGACTCATCGGATCCTCCGAAACTATAGGTGTGATAAATCTGAAAACAACTTTCACATGATTTTTTATTCGTAACACATTTATACAGTTAATAATGAGAAAGCCAGTAAGTTGCTTAACTTTTTTTTGAAATTTTAAATGTCAAATGTAAATGGTTTTCTTTTTTCAACTAAATAAGTTCGTTATAATCAGGAATGTTCCGAGCGTAAAAGCAGACGTAGATGGCATGGATAATGCCAGGAACGTAGCCGATGCAGCTGAGCAGGAGGTTGAGCAAGAAGTGGACCGAGCAGCCGGTACGGAACAGGACGGCCAGAGGCTAAAACCAAAAAAGTTTAAAAAACTCTTTTTAAAAACTTACCGGCAAAATGAATGAACAAACAAGCAAAACAGATTGCGGGACATTAGATTGAAAGCGACACATGACCGGATCCGTGATCCCCGATACTTTTCAGCTGAAAAAGACAATGAGTCACCGCGAAATGGTATCCACGTCGCTCATTTCGCCCGATACCGTTGAAACGGAATCAAAATACAGATTTGTTAAAGTTAAATTTTTACACATATTCCAGTTTATTCTGTACAAAAAGTGATAATCGACATAACAAAGTCGTCGTCAACATGGTTGTCAGAAGCATCCGTTTTTCATGCCTTTCTTAAACCACGGCCGTTTTGTAACGCAGTGACATGCGTGAATCAAGCACGATCAGTCAGAATAACCATTTGGTTGTCAGTATCAGGTTGATGAAAGTAGTTACAAAATAAGAAAAACACCGTTACTGATGTGGCGAGGATGTCACTGGTGATTGGCTAATCACCGGCGCAGACGATGCAGGCGTATATCATGCCAGGGAGCCAGCCCAGCAGTGACAGAATCAAACAAATCCAGAAATGAGAGCCACATCCTCTCTTTATAAGGACGGCAAGGGGC
Source organism: Panagrellus redivivus (assembly GCA_000341325.1). NCBI lineage: Eukaryota > Metazoa > Nematoda > Chromadorea > Rhabditida > Panagrolaimidae > Panagrellus > Panagrellus redivivus. The sequence continues at coordinate 305,682 of KB455261.1, read as the reverse complement.
TAAAAAATTGAATTTGTTATAGTAGGGTTCGAAAAAGAATAAGTTTTACCGGAAGCAGAACGCAGAGGATTTGAATACACATGGTGGCTTACTTCGGCGCGGCCTTTGGTGGTGGTTTCAGTGATAAGAGTATGCCGCGTCTCCGTCAGACCAGAACGCGAGGAATGCGCCGTTGGAATCAACGGCGTCTCTTTTGAGTGTCACCATGATCATCGATTACTGTAGCTATTTAGCATAGGCCCTTCATCCGAAAAAGGAAATGTTTTTGGTTATTGTTTTTATGTTTGTCACGAAGAGCGACAGAGGATCCTATTCGAAACTGCAACTAAAAGACAATGCGCTAGTATCATTTACAGTTTATTTCACGCAAAAATAAATTAGTCGATCCAATTTAATGACATTGGTGTCAGTTGTAATTGTCTTTCACACTCGGCGTTGGTATTTGTAACGCAATGGATAGCGTGAAACGTGTACGATCAGTAAGAAAGACTCTTTATCCCGTCAGTGATATCAGCAGACACATTGTTGAAAGTTGTTTCCAAGTCATCACCACCGAAGCAGACATAGACGGCATAAATGATGCCGGGGATCCACATGAGTAGCGTCAGCAATAAGGAAATGCAAAACTTATTGCCAAGACCTTTCTTCAAGAAAACTGCAAGTGGCTAAAACTTGGCGTTACTTTTTATAATAAATTTTATCAATGTTGAACATACCGGTGGCAAAACGCAAAGGATAATGACGCACATGGCGATTTACTTTTTGTAAAATCAGTAGTAATAGTTAATCGAATTTCGTTCAACGTGGATGTAATAGATTTTTTAAATATAAAACAGGTATAGAGGTATACCGCACTTTTCATCTGGTTTGGCCGTGTGTCTTTTTTTCCAAATTGGGGCTTTATGTCGCCCAACCCATGTAAGAACGAGAACTTTTGTTTCTTTGCGGTCCATCCGCAACCGCGCACTTACTGTATTGGCCGGGCTCTGTGTTGGCGTTTTCTGCTTTACCCTTCCTTCGCACCGTTCTACCGTGCTCATATTATCTAACTTCCATTAATCACCGTAGTTTGTTTAAAATCCATTGACGCAAAACTAGATATCCAGTTATGCCGTATCCGATCGCCAAGCTGCCCTATGGCCTTCGCTGCCGTCTCAGCGAACTCGCTATTCCAGCCGAACGCTACCGACTTCAAGTCGCCGCTGCCAACGTTGCCATCTGTGCACCAAAGCTTGAACTTGTTGAGAACCACAGTGGGGCTTACATTTCCATGGACCCCTATCGACAAGTTTACTACGAATGTCGCACGCCAACCGGGAATAAGACCATCCTTATGACTGAAAAAGTTGATAACTTGATGCGTGTTTGCGGTGACTTAAGGTTGAATTCTAACAATTTTAACGATATTCCTTCTAAATTCCTAGATTGTTTAATTCTTGAACCTTCGAGTTTTGTGCTATTTAGCTCCATCATAGGCACGATAGACGTTTCAAAAAATTTTTTTAAATTTCTGAAATCAAAAGTTTCATTTAAATTTTGCGTTCATGTGTATATTATGTTTATACATAAACGCCGTGGAAACCCAATACTGCATTTTGGTGATTTGTTTGCAACTTATCCAAAGATTCGAGCTCTTACCATCCAAAAAGTCTTTCCTATTTCTTGGATGAATGACATTCTAAAATATCAACAACAAAAGTTGGATTTTTTATTTCTCATTGGTATTCGTGAAGAGATGGGTCCCTTGAATGCTGAAAAATTAATTATTTTTTTGGAAGTATGTATATTTTAAATCGTTTCTTTGTTTTTAAACACCATCTTTTACAGGCCCAAGAAGAATCATTTACACTAAATTTAACGATGTTCGAAGAATACCCAGCCAGTTGGATCAAAGATTTAATGATACATCCTAGGTTTTTAAAATCTTCTAAGGTGTATGGACACAGGGGTCATCGCAAGATTGAGATCGCCAGGGATGGTCAACCTGTTGTTTTTGTTTTAATGCATAAAAACGAAACTATGTGAAAAAAATTTGTCGGCTAACCAGGCGTGTAGTAAAAAAGAAAAAAAATAGAATTTTATTTTTAAGTTTATTGTACTTGTGTTTTTAATCTAATTTTATCTATGTGTATAAAATTTTGAAAAAAGTTGTCAAAACACAACAGAGCTGTGGGATCATATAAATACGCATCATTTGTAGCACAGTTTTAAAAAAAAATTTATTAACATTTACATGTCGCATCATTTCCAAGTGTTATGCAGCTTTTGGAAATAAATTTCGCCCTCATTGGCAGCCTCCACAACCTTTCCGTCCCTATCGGTCAATCTAATCCGTGGATTTTTCTCATCCGGAAGTGCGACGTTCGCGTCAGTCCCGCATATTCGTCGAAAATCGACCAAAAAAGCATCTCTAAGCGGCCGATGGAACCGAATGCACAACGGCACAAAAAAGCTTGTGTAAATAGAAATCATAGCATTATAGGCCTTTTCCGTTGTCCATAATTGGTCGACCGTGTCTGTAGTAAACCCTTGGGCAGCGATAAACTGCCTCATGCGCACCACCAGGATGACTGACGCCAAATTAGCGAGGCCAAAGACGGCCAATGTCGGCACCAAAAAGGCAAGGGTCGTCACGTTTTCCTTGTACTGGTACCGTATGGCAAGATGGGCCGTGGCAGCCTCGAGGAAATGTCGCAGATTAACGTGGTAGAGGATGACGGAAAGCTGAAAGGGAGGCAATAAATAAGATGTGCAGTGACATCGGTGGCATCATGGGATGGCGCTGGTCAAGTTGGGACACGACGAGTAAACCCATCATGTTTTACGATGTTGTTGCAACTTACAATGCCAAAGGCTGCAAACAAGCCGACAGAGAGCACGAATAATATTAGGACTAAAGTCGGACGGGTGTAAACGAGTGAACATGTCACTTGAAATTCCTTCGAGTTCCAGTAATCCACAACATTCAGGTCGTCCGCGAGGAAGTAAAAGGCTGCGGATAAGCCAATGATCCACTACAACGCCAAAAAAGTTAACAAAAAGTTTCACAAAGCCCAAAGACAGACCTGAATAAGCACAATTATCCTCGAAATGGAATTTGATGAGTTCTTCTCATAAATTGAAACCAGTGTCGTCGCTGCTGTGCGCTCCATAATGATACCCAGAAGCGTTAAAGCGAGCACGTTTACTGTAGAGTCATACGCAAACCGAGTCACAACGCAAAAGCGGTTTGCGAATTGCTAAATTACAACTTAAAACATACGTCAGACATGTTATAGTTTAAACTTACAATTTGTCCGAGCGTTTGCAAATCGGCTTCATTTCTCGTAATGAAGAAAAACGAGCTTTTTGTAAGTCGCGCCAAATTGAAGAAAATCAAAGTTACTGACAGTGAAATCTATAAATTTCTTATCAGCAATTTTAAACTGTGCCAAAAGCGACTAACCATCATCAACTTCAAGTTCATATGCATCAATCTTGTCCTTCTCAACCGGCTCACTAAATAAATAAGTCCCATCACATTCCAAACATTCAATAATGACTCAAAAATAGTCGTCACCAAAACGGTAGTCGATTCAATATTAGCCAAATACATTTCGGATAACTTTCCAGCTAAAATATCAAACATGATATCAGCCTTTCCGTATGCCAATTTCGAACACACGTCTGTCTTACAACGCAGGAAATTTGCTTCAAAGGAGGGATGGTAGTGGCATCGGACTGAATGTCAAGTGCAAGGATAGCTACATACATTAAAACAACAGTGAGAGGGCTTCTCAAGCATAAAATTTTGTACTTTGGAGCCGGAAAAAGCATGCAAATACACGCGTATGGTTAAAGTGGTCTCAAGGCGCGGATAAAGATGAAGTTTTTGAGAAAGGGATTCATGAATGGCAAATATTTCAGACTAATTTAAGTGTTTGTTAGACTCGGTAGACTCATATAATTGTATACCAGACTATGAGTAGAGAATACTTTTAAATGTAACTCGGTAGAATCCGACAACTTTCCTTTTGTGTGTTGACAATTCGTGCAATAAAAGTCGGCACTAGCGGTTGGACAAGGTCTAGTTAGCAGCGACAGAATCTTCCTGTTTACGAAAAAGTTTAAATTGCAAGAAGAATGGCCAGACACGTCAACTCGAAACCGATGGGATGAAAGCTGCCATTTATTGAGACAGCCTGCTACTGATACCGATAACACGTTAAAGGCCGCAATGTAGCCAGAACTTTTACTGTGGGAAAAGTGGTAAGATGTGTTTTACTTACACCTTACGCGTTTTGTTTAGCTGTTTAACCGGTAAGACTAATATTTCAAGCCTAATTATTAAATCTGACTAAAACATGGCTACAAAAATACAAACTGAGAAAATTACAAGTAATTTCAAAGGGTACAACCGATGACGGCATGTGTACTCCTACAAAAGCAGCATGGTTGCAATGAGCTGCGGCAAACTATGCAAATGCACGTGGAATTTTGGGTGGAAAAGATTTGATAATGAAGTTCAGACCTAAAATATCTCATAAGTCATGCCATTGTCGAAAAGTCATAACAATAACGCCTTCTTATGACCTGTTTTTATAATTATTGTAATTTCGAATTCAGATGTTTACAAAAATAACAACTTCAAAAAGTCCTGACGCAATTTGTTGGCCGCTCGATGAGCTGTTAATTGCAGTCAGATA
>KB455261.1:280292-294690 GCA_000341325.1 Panagrellus redivivus | reverse complement strand
GTACTTGCGCTGGCAACTTCAGGCGAAGGATCGCAAATTTGACTTCACCTTAATTTGAAGCACTTTGGCGGTTTTTAGGGCATAAAAAGTGCCAAAGTGAGTGAAATGTTTTCAAACTCAAATTTCCTTGCCTGAATACATCTGGGCAGGTCTCTTGAAAAATTGACGGCTCTACCTGTTATGCCATCCTCAGGCGAAGGATCCCACTGAAATTCTGTGGACGAGTCATTCCCACCCGCGCGCATGCACGTTTTTGCGCTTTTTGCAAGAGGCCGGCGACCCGTGATTTGTAATATTTGCTGTCTTAAATTACCGAAATGCCAAACTTGTAACAAACTCTGACTAAACATGATAAAACCAATGTTTGCAGCATGTCGTCGACCCCCTCAGAACCCTCATCCCCACCAAGTCCGTCGACTCCGATAACGACACCACCCCGACCAGCGCCGATTCCACCAAAACTTCCACCACCACCAAATTTCGAGCCACCGCCATACACCCCATATTCTGAAGCATCTGTATCGCTACTTCCAACCGATCGAACTCGATCACCCGCGCCATCGGCCCCAGTGCCGTCAAGAACTCCGTCTGGCAATAATGATGGCATTGTCCGACCTTCTGGAATCCATCGAGTCACTCAACACTGCACCAAACGTAATTGTATCATCTTGGCGGCGTTTATTTTCATGATCTTTGTTGCATTACTGGTATTCCATCAGTTCTTTTTAACGTTGAATGATACTGCACGACCGACGCAGGAATTAGAGTTTGCGAGTCGCAAATTGGCTGGATTTCATACTTTCGAGTGGGTTTCGACAGTTTTGTAATGAATAAATTTTTGTTTTGCAGCCCAACGATAAGTCACGATGAACTTTCTGATTCTATACTTTTATCAAAGTTTGACAAGGCGCAGAAAGTTTTGAAGAGCGAGAAAATGGTCCTCGAAGAGTATGACGTTGGATTTCTGACGTCGAGTAACAACTTTGATTCTGAAAACTTTGACGATTGCATGCGATTCACGGATCACATGATTTGTTGCTCGACTTCAGTTCATAGTCGTCATTATGAAACTAAATGTTGGCATCGGACTGCTGAGGGTGCTGTTGAAAGTGGCACCGCATCGCACTATGGATTCACGCATAGATGGCAGAGCCTGAACAATGACATTGCGGCAGTGATTTTGAGGAATTCGCAACGATATGCCGTCTTCCACGTTAATAATAATCAGTACGTTGACTTTGGACAATGTAGATCCTAAACTATGCTTTTAGGCGTTACACAATCCCTGAGAAGAACCTCCCAGAAGGCTCTGTCTCTGCAGGATTTTACTTTCCGATGAATGACATCACCGAACTCGATGAAATGATCCAAACTGAGGGAACATTCAAAATATTGAAATACAGACTATTCGCAGATGAGGGCAAATATAAATACCGCGATGAGACCTGGGAAGAAACACCATTTGAGGCTGATCCAGAATTAACGAAGAATCTGTTTTGTTCTTTGCCTATTTACAGTGCGGTCTTGCAGTATGGACATTACAGGAATGATGATCAGCTTACATGGGACCTCAAGGTACGGTTACCTTTTAAGTTTAGAACAAAAATACTCAAAATGCGTTTTTACAGGTAAAATTCGACTCATCTGAAACGCTTTACTGGGCGAAAGACCAAATCCACACACCTATCGACGAAGTTGCCATTGACTGTAATCAGGAAAGCATTGTTCTGTACGTTCTCGGCTCTAGGGACTTGATTGAGTTTACGATCAATCTGCCCGATGAAAGAAGCGCGGAAATCAGGGATGAATAAGTCTGTGATCATGGTAATTTTGTGTATTCTAGTGGTGTATTGAATCTTAATAAACAGTTTCGTGTGGTTGATAATTGGATTCTATGAAACTCTAAACGCTTTTTTGAATAAGTACTTACAGAACGAAACTGTTTTGAAGGAACGCGCAGCTTGCATGCACATGTTTGTGCTTGTTAGCCATGTGGCAGTCATGGTTAATATAAGCTGAACCACGGCCTTGTCTTGGTTTATTTCCGTCAAATCACTGTAATAGATAGTTCCGTCAGTTGCCTTTTTGTATAGCAGTGTAACTCGACCACTTTTACAGTTTTTTTTTCAAACTCAGTTGACTATTTGCATGTACATGTAAACATTTTCTCCTATATGCATTTGAAAACATCAATACGCAGTGCCTCACATGTGTGTGCGGAAAAGCCATCTGAGTCGGTGGCTTTACTTACACACAACTGCACTCCTTCCGTAACGTTTTATGGGAATCAATAAGCGTTACTTCGGCGTTTTCACAAAACTAAGCACAGTTTTACCCAACTCAGAAGCAAACTTCATATTGTACAGTAATCTAACATGTAGATATTTATGAAGAAAAGCTCTCCAATGCGCGAGCTTGATAACACTATAGATTCAATTGGCTAGAACAATAGGTTTGACAACTGAGAGTGTTACCGTCCCACTTATCATTCTGTATGTGCGTTCCAATGTTTGCGAGACTTTCCGTTCACATTGCGTAAAAGCAAATGTAAATTTTGTTTTAGAAATGAGCAAAGAATCCTATCTCCAAAGCTTTCTCGATGCTAACAACAGCGGTCATGATTCCAGTTCTGAAGCATTTCTTACCAGGTCGACTGCCCCTTCGGAGTCAGAGACAGTCTTTCTAAATGACAATGCATCTTCCAATACTTCAAAGAAATCGACAAGGAACACTAGACAGAGAAAAGTATGGTGAATTATATATATTTTTTCTCAAAATCATATTTCTAGTCACACACTGTAAACACCAATGTCCCCACAACCTCTACATACTACGCGGTACCAGTTCAATCATCTCATTATGGGCAGGCTCAAATGGGCGGTTCTCCTGATAGCTCACTACAAAATGTCGTGGCCCAAATTAACCAGATTTTGAACAATTTTACCAATACAATTTCCGACATTACTACACGTTTGGAAAATGTTGAAAGCCAAATGAGAAACATGGAGAATGCATTTGAAAATCGTTTTGCCGAAATTGGTAGTCAGATTGCAGATTTGCATGAGTGTTGCACCAACATCATGAAAGACGATAACATGATCCGCCGAAAACGTGGTGCCGTTCCACGGGCTTTACCGATGCCACAGGTACAATTTTTGTGACCAACTTTATATTAAAAATGATGAACAAAACTTTTTAGCTTGGAATTTTCTTGAAAGAACGCGTCGAACACTGGCAAAATAGCAAAATCACTTTCACCCTTCCGGTGTTCAAACTCGTCATAGAAGGCAGCGTCAAAAAGCTAAGAAAGAACAATGAAATCATTCATTTCAATTTCGGGAAATACGTCGGCACTCGTCAGTACCACGGTGCCAAGTACGCTGATATGCAGAAAAAGTATAGCGCTGAGATTGTTCAAACGGTACGGTGATCCTGACTTGGGATGATTTAAATATTGTAAAAGTGTTACAGATTCTGACAAAAGAAAAGCTATGGCACTACTCGAGCCGTGAAAGCGCGAGAAGGTATCTCCCAATCCCTCAAACGTTGCTTCAAAGCATAGCTGTTGCCATTTCCATCGGATGCGGCGAGCCAATTGACATCTCTGGGTTGCCCGTGGATCGTAACAAGTTTGAAAGTGTTTCAGAACGGGTTGAAATTGCTGTTTTCGATCTCATGTAGGCTTTATAACGCATTGAAATTCCGTTTTACGGAAATTGGTTTCAGTTCATCAGCACGTCGTCGCGTCTTCCAATGCGAAAAAACCAAAAAAGCGTTCCTCGAGATGCCAATAGTCGACGATGGTGATGTGATTACCGAGGCTATAACCGCACCCAAAAAGGGTCGTCGAAAACGTCGATCAGCCCCCGAAACACCGGTAAAACGTCGAACTTATGAAAAGGAAGTCAGTTCCAGCGAATCGGATAATGACGTGCCCGGTTCTGACATTAAGAAACCGCGGGATGCTTCTTCTGAACTTCAATTTTGATCTCTTTATATGTTTTTACAAACTAAACTTGTTTTTCAATAAAAAAAATCAATAAAAATAGGTACCACTACGACAACATTCACACTACATATAATAAAAACTCTAGTTGTTTCGCATTTTACAAATTGCTTCGTTAGCCGACAATTTTCTCTTCGCATATTTTCGTTTTTTGGGGATTAAGACAAAAGTAAGAGATTGATTATTGCGGACAATCTCAATCCTCTGACGAAATTCATACTTTGTAGACGTTATCAAAAATCTAGGGCTTTCCGTTAACTCTTGGATCCAACTGGCAGGGTATTCTTCTGACATATTTAGTTGTATCACAAACGATTTTTCTTGGGCCTGTAAAGAACGATTTTTAAAATGAAAAAAGTTATAAAATATACATACCATCATAAAAGTGAATAATTTTTCAGCATTTAAGGGACCCATCTCTTCATGAGTACCGGTGAGAAATAAATCAAATAACTTCCGCTGTTGATATTTTAGAATGTCATCCATCCAAGAAATAGGAAAGACATTTCGGATGGTAAGAGCTCGAATCTTTGGACAAGTTGCAAACAAATCACCAAAACGCAGTTTTGGGTTTCCACGGAGTCTAAACATACAATTAATATACATTATTTGACAATTTTCGAATGAAATTTTAGATTTCAGAGATTGAAAAAAGTCTTTTGAAATGTCGATTGTATTAAAGTAGTCGTCAGATAAAAAAAGGGTTGTGGGTTCAAGAATTAAACAATCTAGGAATTTCGATGGGGTATGATTAAAAGTGTCGGAAAAGACAAAGAAAGAACCGCAAAACCGCATCAAGTTAGTAACTTTTTCAGTCAAATAAATGTCGTTACTGCCGGTTGGGGTACAATATGAATAGAAAGGTTGCCAATTGTCATCGTGCGCAAAGCTAGCCCAAATGTGATCTTCAGCGAGTTCAAGCTTTGGCGGACAGATGGCAACGTTGGCAGCGGCGACTTGAAGTCGGTAGCGTTCGGCTGGGGTGGCGAGTTCGCTGAGACGGCAGCGAAGGCCATAGGGCAGCTTGGCGATCGGGTACGGCATGACTGGATATCGGTATTTTTGTAAATCAAATTGAAAAAACCAGAAGTCGAATAAAGAATAATTTGCAGAATGGTGCAAAGGAAAGCACAATCAAAACAGGGTAACACAGCAACGCGTTTGCCAATGGACTACTGGAAAAGTTCCCGCTGCTTTGGTGAACGCACATCGCTTGCGCATCAATATATCGACGATGCCCTCAGAACCTTCTACCCCACAGAGTCAATCGACAAACATAATAACCCCTTCCAGACCCGCGCCAATTCCATTAAAACTTCCACCACTACTAAACTTCGTGTTACCGTGTACATCCCCTATTCTGAAGCATCCATGATCGATCGGCCACCGAAACAGCAGTTAAGCGCCAAAAGAAGTCAGTTTCAACGAATCGAATAATAAAGTACCCGGTTCCGGCTACAAGCAGCAGCAGGTTGATTCCTTTGAACTTCAATTTTGATCTCTTCGTTTCGCTTCACATGTTTTTAAAAATTAAACTTGTTCTTCAATAATCAAACCTGATTAACGTCCAAAGTTGCACGCCATGGCCATAATAAATTCAACTCAAGGTTACGGCTCTTTTTTGATTTCTCTGACAAAAACAACATGTGGGTGGCCGAATCGCTTTTTCATTTCGAAATTCTAGCCTCCCCGATTCCCTTCCTTTGTGTAGGCCTCAGTTTTTCCGCATTGGCCGCCCTTCCCTTCACAGCCGGAAGAAATCACATTGTCAGCACTGCGAGGCAGCCGTTCACCATGCCCCCTTCACGTGATCAACGACGTAAAACTGCGTTTAAACTCGACAGAGTTTGTTGGTTCACGTTCAAGGCCCTCGGCGGAGGTGGCTGGTGAGACATGACATCCGTGTGCTGCGAGTATGCTAGCATTGCTTGAACCCGATGCTCTCGGTATTGACGACGTTGTCTATAGACATAACCATCATTCAAGATTGCAGTGTCTCCGAACACCGCCTCTACAACTGTCTCAGACGACTTTAACTTAACGTAAAAGATGCCTGCTTTTTGCAAGGTATCGACGTTCTCATAGACGCCACCCTTCAGCAGATGTGGTTGAGAAACAGAAGGTCCGCAGTTTTTTTTTGCATTTTTTACGTGAACAGAATTAATGATCTTCATTTTGGAAAAACAGAATTAATGATCTCCGTTTTTAAGTAGAGAATTCTACTGTCTAGCCTTCAGAATTGTCTGTCTGGCACATCATGGCGCGTATTCAATGATGTGATTCCTTTTGGTTCCCTTTTTGTGGCTTTTTGGCTACAGTTAAGTTGATTGATAACACGGCCTATTTGTGGCGACTCTGAATGGACATGTTCGACGATAAGCGTTCCCATGATACTTCATGCTTGCATAAAACAGTCTTTGGGGAAGTTGAAAGACGAAGGTACGCTCAAACTTTATCTTCATCTATTTTATTTATGACTGCAAGCATGCATGCTAGCGTATTTGTTTTTCGTTGATGCCCTTTTGCTAGCTATCAATCAATGCAAGCTTTTGAGAAAATGGCTTTTGTTTTCGTGGTTGTGATTGTTGTCAACTGTTGATTTTGAACAATCAGGAAATGGCTTTTTGGTTTTGTTGTTTTAACAAAAGTTAAAATTTGTGCCAAAATGGTATTTTTAAAGAAATTGTACACCTGCTAAAATGTCATTAATCAAACATTATAAATAGAAAAAGCTTACGCTTACCCTGCTCTGGATGGTGGTCCGAATTGTACCCCTGAAAGGCGCGCAATGCCCCGAGGCTAACCTAATAAGCACCAAACACAAGTGCGAAAAGCGCACTTTGCCGGCACAGTGCGCACATGTCCGTTTTGCCATGGCCTTGGTGACAGCCGACTGACTGGACATTGTGCCACCAACACGCCGTCGACGTCGTCGTCGGTCGAGACCAGTCAATATCGTTGGTCTTCGCTCGTATTTCGTTTAGCCGCTCGATTTTGACGGCTTATTTTCCGTAGCATTGCGGCGGTTTTTTTCCCATGGCTGAACTGAGCGGCGCTCGTTCAAACATTGGAAGTTTGCCACGGGCGGTGGGGTGAATGATGCAACTGTTCGTGTTTACATTTTTACATTTGGCTCGGTTTTAATTAAGCCGTAACTTCTGTTTTTACGAGTCTACACTTTTCCCTTCTTTGTTTCTGAGGTCTGCGAACTTTGAAGTTTATCAATTTCACGCCACTTTGGCCCCATATGAACTGATCATAATCATCAGTTCTGGATTGAACGCCTGATCCCCCGCCTCCTTTTCCAAGTCCCACGTCTTTGTAGTCACCATTCCACGCAGGAGAAACGTGTATTGCATGTTCTGTGTTCCCTAATTCTATCAACGTTCAATGTTTACCCCCTCAGCGAGGGCTATTTTCGTGGTGACAGTCGGTTTCGCACTACCTTGGACGCGGTGCATGTTGTGACCTTCGGCGGTTGTATTGACTTTTTCTGCCCGAATGGGAACGATGTCAATGGGGAAATCCATCCCGTTCTGTTATCGCGATATCGTGGAAAGCGTCTTTAAAGGTTACTCTCACCGCCGCCGTCGGGGGTGATAACAATCGCATCGCGGCTGGCTGCCATCGCAAATCGGCCTTTCCAAGTCTGTTCGCAAAAAACAACAACAGCCAGCCGAAAGACTGATGTTAGACCGAATCGATAGTGAAGATCCTTCCCTTTCCTCGGTGGTTTGACACTGACTTGTTTTTTCCGACCGAAAAGTGTGACGTGATTGTAGACTTTGGTCATTTTGTCTTTTCGGGGTAATTGTCTTTCTGTAATTCTGCTCGCGCATGGTTTGGAGAAATATTTTGTCCAAAAACTTCCAATTCCACAGTTCAAACCCCCTAATTTAACAATTTTTACATAATCCGTGCCATTTCCAACCCCCAATTTGTCACCCCTAATTGGCCCCTCCTCCAGGTAACCCACAACAGCCACCCGAGGCATCTGAAGCCTTCGTCGATCACCATGGCTGGCCTCTTATCAACCGCCCGCCGCCTGTCCAGATCCAAGGGGTTCGTCGCCGCTGGCACTCTGGGCGCCCTAGGTGGTGCCTTTTTGTACTATGATGCCACGAATGAGGACCGTTTCCATCGGCAAATGGTAAACTTCGATTTTTATATATAAATTTCATCGAAACAGTGCTAATTTCGACCAATTCCAGGAAAACCACTTCAAACTCACCCAAACAGCCCACGCAGACCACCTCACCGAGCTGAACAAGCGTCCATCTTCGGCCCTTCCGCTCCGAGCTGACCTCGTCAAGGACCTCAAGGAAGAGGAATTCGACGTCCTGGTCATCGGTGGTGGTGCCACTGGCGCTGGTGTCGCCCTAGATTCGACGACTCGTGGTTTGAAGACGGCCTTGGTCGAGTATGATGACTTTTCATCCGGCACATCCTCCCGTTCGACCAAGCTTATCCATGGTGGTGTGCGGTATCTGCAAGCTGCCATCTTCGGCCTTGATTTGGAACAGTACCGTATGGTCAAGGAAGCTCTGTTCGAGCGAGCTAACTTGCTTGAAATTGCGCCGCATCTGTCGGGACCGTTGCCGATTATGTTGCCTGTTTACAAGTAAGGCTTATTCGGCTCAAGTTACTGTAACTTACTGTAATGTGGGGCCTGTTTCAGATACTGGCACATCCCATACTACTGGTTCGGCATCAAGATGTACGATTTGGTCTCTGGCAAGCGTATCCTGAAGAATTCGTACTACATCAACAAGGAGCAAGCCTTGGAGCGCTTCCCTATGTTGAAAAAGGATGCCCTGAAGGGTGCCCTCGTCTACTACGACGGTCAACACAATGATGCCCGCATGAATTTGGCTATTGTCTTGACCGCGATTCGCCATGGTGCCAAGGCTGTCAACCATGTCAAGGTCGAACGGTTGTTGAAGAATGACGATGGAAAGCTTATTGGCGCTCATGTTAAGGATATGGTAAGCCAATTTTGATTCCGATTTGAAGTCATTAGTGCCATTTCAGAACTCTGGCGTCGAATGGGACATCAAGGCCAAGGCCATCGTCAACGCTACCGGCCCCTTCACCGATTCCATCCGCATCATGGCTGATCCCGGCACCACCCCGATCTGCCAGCCTTCCGCCGGTGTCCATATCGTCCTCCCCGGTTACTATGCTCCTGGCAACACTGGCCTCCTTGATCCAGCCACTTCTGACGGTCGTGTCCTGTTCTTCTTGCCCTGGCAAAAGATGACCGTTGCCGGCACGACTGATGCCAGCTCGGATGTGACCTTCTCGCCCGCACCCCAGAACCGCGACATTGAATTCATCCTGAACGAAATCAGGAACTACTTCAATAAGGACGTCTCGGTTCGTCGTGGTGATGTCATGTCGGCCTGGAGCGGTCTCCGCCCACTTGTGCGTGATCCCGCCAAGCTGGACACGAAATCCCTTGCCCGTAACCACATCATTGAAATCTCGCCCTCCGGATTGGTGACCATTGCCGGCGGCAAATGGACGACCTACCGTCACATGGCCGAGGAAACCGTCGATGCCCTCGTCCAGGCCCACAACCTGTCCCCCAAGAATGGCTGTGTCACACCCGGCCTTCTCCTCGATGGCGCCCACGATTACGATCCGCTCCTTTACATCCATCTCGTCCAGGATTACGGTATCGATGTCGACGTCGCCCAGCATCTGGCCTCCACCTACGGTGATCGTGCCTTCGTCGTTGCTCGCATGTGCAAGATGACCGGTCGCCGATGGCCCATTGTCGGCACCCGCCTCCACGAAGAATTCCCCTACCTCGAAGCCGAAGTCACCTATGCCGTTCGCGAATACGCCTGCACCGCCACCGATGTCATTGCCCGTCGTCTGCGTCTGGCCTTCCTGAACACCTATGCCGCCCACGAAGTACTAGAAAAGGTCGTCCAAATCATGGGCAAGGAATTGAACTGGTCATCGGCCGAAAGCCGTCGTCAACTCGAGAATGCCCGTGCCTTCATCAACCGTGAAATGGGCCAGGAAGCACGCATGCAGAGCGTCTCCGAAGTCGCCTTGAACCTTACCCGTGAAGAGATGCAACAAGCCAAGGATCGCTTCAACCAGCTCGATCGCGATCGCAAGGGCCATATCACTGTTAACGATATTCGTCGTCACTTCAGAGTGAGTTTTCTGGGTTTTTCTTTGGTTGAAGGGGCTGATGTGTTACTCTCGAAAAATTTTTGTACATTAGCAATAAGATGGTTTTTTGAATTTCAAATTTTTATTATTAAAGTTTTCTCAATGGGTTATCAACTTTTTTCAATAGTTGATTTACAGATATTATAACTTTGTCAAAGAAGCAGTTAACCATCGTTTTAGTAAAAATTAACTTCAAAGCTTTTTCTTAACAAATTACTAATGTTAATACTGATAGATAGCTTTTATCACTGTTGTAATCTAAAATCTAAAAGACAAATCAATGTTTTATCAAAGTTTGTGACTTGCCTAATTTTAAACAACCTTATTTACCCTACAGGAACACCCTCATAAAGTAGGTCATAGCTGTCGTTTTGTAACACTGTAAATTCGTAAAACTAACCTATCTTTTCCACTTTTATTTTGCTATGACCTGCCATTTTTGTTTTTCCAAACCACATCTTTAGTTTCTCACACTGTGATTGATTTGTTATCACAATAACTAAGTTTCTCCCACCTTTCAACAACATGCACCCTAAAACATCCGAATTTGCAGGACCACGGTAACAAGATCGACGAACGTCTGCTCCACGACCTCCTCAATGAAGTCGATCTCAACAAGAACGGTGAACTCGAGCTTGCCGAGTTCTTCCAGCTGTACTCCGGCCTCAAGAACGGTCAAATCAGCCAGAATCGCCTCGTTCGATACCTCGATGAGCTCCACCCGGTGTCGGTTACCCGTTCTGGAGGTGGTGTTTAGATTTCCTTCCTTTGTTTTTTCCAAACATACATGTAGTCCTTTCTGCCTGACGATTGTTTCCAATTTGTCTAAAATCCACAATATTTTGATGCATGCCCTCCCCTCACTAGTCTTAGATGGCCCTCAACTTTGTCTTCCCCTGAATCCTTTCCATCGTTGGCCCCCGTTCTTTTTTGCACGGTTTCCCACCGCTCTTTATTGCCTTTCCGGCGCCGAACCATACGTCCGGAAAGAGCATTTATTCCCGCAGTTTAACTCATTATTTGACCATTTTATTACGTTCTTATCTGTTTTATTGCCCTTTATTCAATAGCTACTACATAGTTTTTTGGTCTGTCGACCGGTTAGCCGCTTCTAAATAGGTTTCCAAAAGTTTGCATTGTACCCCAATAACTATTTATCTTAAAAGTTCAGACTGAAAGGTAGAGATCAGTAATAATATTTGATATTTTGTGTTTTAAACTGCTCCTATACTTGTGATATTATGTTTTGTAATAATAATTGATTGTTTTTGAAGCAAAAGCGAAAGTCTGCAAAACGAGCGATAAGGATGTCAGCAGTTTTATCGACCGCATGATGAAAAGGGCGTGTATCGACTGAAGGACTGATTCAAAACTTTGTTTTTCAATGCTGATAGCCGATAAACTTTGACAAATTTTGATTGTTTAAAAGGTTGGACTCGCTTTAGGCATACAATGGCAGAATGGCGTGCACATCTCTTTTTTCGGTTGCGTGACGTCATGGCCCACCTTTGTGGCACTGCCGTCGAATTCACATCAGGGCATTGTACGTGGTCTATCTAGCGTATTCAAATCGGGGCGCATGTTTCGTCGACAGCCCTTATACGGCACATTGTCCCCTGGCAACTTGGTCCCTGCTTCACCTTCTGACGTGAAGCTAGGCCTCCAAACCAATCGAGACGTGGACGACGCTGTCATCGTTGTTGTCAGCAAGCGCCATCCCTGGGTCTGTGCCTTCTCGGAGATACGGGAGGAGGGAATGAAACGGTTTTTGGCCTTGTCACAGACGTGCTTTCCTGGAGGGGCTCCTCCGGTTGCAGGGGCACATCTCTAGGCTTTACTTCCTTCACCGCCGACGTCGACGACGACGACATCTGAACACTGCATAAAAGTGTTTCTTTTCTGGAAGCCGTGAACCAAAACCAAACCCCGAATGTCGACTGTCTGTGCATTTTTGGCTATGGTGCCAACCCCCTCGGCCCATGGCACATGCAATGCCATCCTTCTGCTTTCTAAACCGATTTCAATGGTCCCGACGAGGCCTTCCTAAAAGGTTTTCATTCCCCGGCGTGGGGGCCTATTCCAATTTACTCAAGCCCCGTGAAGCACTCCTCTATCGTAGCCCCTAATCGCTGGCCCCACCATGCAATTTTGGTTGGTTTACTGTATGTCATTTTGGAATTGGGCGTACGCCGGTCAGGGTCAAATGACGCCATTTCACGAGTCCCTCCCGAAATCTATGCTAATCCAAAGCAGTCATGGCGCTTGGCTCAGCTAAAAAAACACATCATGATGAGAATGTTCCTGACTTTGCGACTGTTTTGCCCTCCCCCAAGCCCTTAGGGCATCCGAGATGCACCGTTCCCAACATTGAGCTTGCCGTGGCAACCTTTGCCCAACTCCAGAAGCGCGTCTATATGTACATGGACGGCTACTAATACGAATTCCTTGTCCTTCTTTCATGTTTTTTTGTTTGAGAGGTCCCCTTTTACCATTCCCCCACTCCTGATGTGTGTTTGTGTCGCATAATTTGGTGGTTGGTAGAGGGCGCGACCTCCTGCCGCATGGCTTCACTCTCCACCACCTCGACAGCGCCGACGGTGCGGTGACACCAGCGTAGTTATGCCTCCATTGCCTTCAAAACCCCTTCTTTTTTTGCTTTCACGTTTTTGCACGCTGGTCCTTGAAGCATGTTTTTTATCCGAGCTTTCAGGCTCTTCACAACCGTGAGAAGCAAGCCCTAAGGCACTGCTAGTCGGCACAAGTGCCCTTCGAAGCGTGGCGGCTTTTTTGTATTGGTCCTTTCAGGAAGCACTTTTAATACTTTTTTTTATATCAAAACACTGCGCATGGACATGGTTCTTGAACGAGAAGGGGTGCAGCTGGGGGCTCGAGTGCCGCAGGGCCAATTGTGGCCTGCCAATGGGAGTATTGTTAGAGTGGCACTTAGGGTTTCTGGGCTTGAAAAATTGAAAAGGTTTAATTTCCATTTTTTGCAAAAAGTAATCTTAACAAATTCAAAAAAGGCAATTTTCGTTGTGGGACCAGCAATCTCGGAAAAAATCTTTCCAAATTGATTAAAAGTTAACTTTGATCTGAAGTTTCTGCAAAAAGACTTGAAATCTTTGAAAGACTGCGGAAAAGAAACCTATTAAGCCAAAAATGCCTTTAACAGTGCTAAAGTTTTTTCAAAAGCAGTCCCGACGAGTCATCTCCGTCTCCGAAGCCGATTAGACGACTCGAATTACCGCGGCCCTCCGAAATGAGAGAGCAATGCCGCCAGTCTGGCCTAGCTAAGGCTCCAGAGCCACACAAGATCGGTCTAATTTCCTGTGTTTCCGTAAAAAACAGAAAAAGTGAACCAAAAAGTTTCGTCGATGGTGCCGTGCCGTTTTTTGAAATTTTAGCCTTTCCATCCATCTTTCTGGAACCCTCGTAGCTCTGGGACATGTTTGACAATGGTTTCGGAAGCAGTTACGACATACACCTCACATGGAAACTTAGTATTTACATGGATATTGTTGTCACTTGGGTCCCGAACAAGGATATTGTAAAGTTTGTTCCGTGTTTGGAGGCGGATCTGGGAGTGCGTGCGTTCAAAATGAGCCTAAACATTGGTCGTGACATTCCGGGATAAAGACCAACTGGATAAACATGATCTGAAAAACTGCCGGGAAAGGAAATGTGTATATTTGGTTGTGTATCCGGTTTCAAACGCCTCACGAGCCCATTCCGACAAACTACTTAGTGCCCGAGCTGGTCCAGAGTGGCTGTAATTTGACTGAAACTGCAACTGATTAGACGCATTAAGCGGGGTGGATAAAAAGTCCAATTAAAATTCGCTTTGACCCTTATTTGAATAATATACGGCACAGCATGATGGAAACAAAAGTATACGGAGCCGCATGGCGAGATGGTCGATGAATCCACTCGGCATGGACCAGATGGTGCTTCACTGGTGGTGGTGGTAACCTTTGGCGTCTTGGGGGAACCCTCCAGAGACCTTACTCTAGAGTAACATTGGGCCCCCAACCGGATGGCCTTCTGGGGTTCATTGATTTTTGCGCGTGTTGTCGCCCCTCGAGGCGCCGAGCCGCGAGTGCCGGAGGGCGGCCGTCCGAGGCAAGGAAGACGTCGCTGGCTGCCGAGGCCGACGGTGTCCGTCGAGCTACTACCCTGGAAGCGTAGTAGCTTTGGCACCACCAT
>KB455261.1:201235-256678 GCA_000341325.1 Panagrellus redivivus | reverse complement strand
ACAACAAGACAGGGGACAATAACAAGTCTAGGTATAGAAGATGGCATTTGCATGTCCAACACAAACTTATCTGGCTTATCAGATTCAGCGCCGAAATTTATCGCATAATAGCATTCGTTGCTCCTGCTTAGCTGTTTTTGAACTTTTGCCTACAATGTATATGCCTTGCAGAGATCCACATCAATCGGTCATCATGGCGGCACCAATCTATAGATGTTATAGCACTTATTGTTTTGATACCCTCTGTAAAAACTTTGTCCCTTTTTTTTTTCATTTTTTATCAAAGCTTTATTGCTATTGCAACAAAATTGTGCACATGAAAACCTTCGCCTTATCAATGTCGTTCGGTTTTATCCATTGGGTCGAACGTATTTACCACATGATGTGATAGCCCTTCTTCTTGCCAGATTTTAAAGGATGCTGCAATAAACAAACATTAGCAATTGTGGAAGGAAAAGTTAAAAGCTTACCACATGTTTGCTAGGCTTATTGGACACCCAAATCTCATCCTTAGCGGGCTTGCGAGGGAATTTTCGCCGTCTGTGGATCTTGGCGTCACCGACAATTGCGCATAATAAGACTAACAACACCATGATAGTGGCGAGGTTGAGGAACTTCATGACTGCAGATAGTCACTAGCCGAAGGTGACAATTGAGCTAATTTGAAGCTTTTGTTTTGCCTGAACTGTTCTTGTAGGAATGCGAGGCGTCACTTCAAAGATAATAGACTTTTCTATCGAAAGCAATTAGATTAATTGCTGAAACAGTAAAATTGAATGCGATCATGTGCTTCCGAAAATTGCCTTTTGTAGGAAAAATTTCGCGAAAGCAAATGAGAAAACAATGTGGGATCATTATGACGTATACTTCCAAATTGATTGCTTTTTTATTCCATCAACATCTCTTACACCATAAATCACAAAAGGTGACACAAAAAGCCACAAACATATGATTTATTAATGTTTGTCGTTTCCCGATTCTTCGCAAAGTCCACTGAAAGTGTCGCAGACACCATAACCCGGAAGAGTACAATCAGAATCCGCATTGCAGCGACTTCCAGGCGTGTAAAGTGGCGTATTCTTTGAAGCAACAACGACCTGGCCAGTTTTGCAAGCAATATATTCACGATTACCGCAGATTTTGTCATAACATCCGATTTCGGTGACATCAGGAGACATCATGGTGCGGAGCGTTGCGGCCATTTGGTCATTCACCGAAGATTCGATGCGTTGGTTGTTTGGATTAATTGCTAAGACGCTTTTCCAGATGTAGTTGTTAAGGAAAACTACTCGACGGTTTACTTTTCGAAGTCCCATGCTGAATCGGAAGGTGTACTTGTCGCTCTTGAAGGTGGTCGGGGATACGTCTGAGCATTCAAACTTCATTTCTTGTTCATAAGCGCAGCTGTATTTCTGTAAAAAGTTACTTTAATATCATAAATAAAAGTGTTTTTGGGGTAAACGTGCGTGCAACCTGCAGGAAAGTTGCGCGCAACGTGCAGTTTTTTGTTTCACTTATCCCATAACGAAAATAAAACTCGAACTTACAACTTTCCGATAGTTCGAGACAGCTTTCTGAACGCCCGAAACAAATTTACAGTTATTCTGCAACAACTGCCGATAGCCATTGATAGCTTTGACAATAGTGTAACGTTCATCGTTGCTAAGCATGCTTCCGGTATCAACTTGATTATTGCATACTTCTGGCCGTGAGTCCATGTAATAGTTCACTACATCATCGCATCTGTTATCAAGTTCTTCCTGTTTTCGTTGAAGCTGTGTCTTGTAGTCGCACATACCAGTCTTCACATCACAAATGTTGAATCCCGGAAGTGTGCAATCAGAATCAACTTCACAACGCTTACCAGGCGTGTAAATCGGATAATTACTCGGAAGAGAAGTGTCATGATTTGATTTGCAGG
Organism: Panagrellus redivivus; assembly: GCA_000341325.1. Classification (NCBI taxonomy): domain Eukaryota; kingdom Metazoa; phylum Nematoda; class Chromadorea; order Rhabditida; family Panagrolaimidae; genus Panagrellus; species Panagrellus redivivus. The sequence continues at coordinate 254,757 of KB455261.1, read as the reverse complement.
CCATGTACTCAGTGTTACCGCAGTTTTTGACGTAGCATCCGACTTCGGTCACGTCTTCTGACATGAAAAACCGAACGAAATCAGCATTGGTGCCACTGGCGGTTTCATCGGCCGGGTTGATTGAAAATTCAGGCATAAATGGAGCGAGACGATAGAAAACAGTCGATCTAACGGCGGGAGGGTTCTTCGGGGACCATCTACGGTAAGTGTGGGCATCACTTTTAAAGTTGTTTCTGCTCAGGGACTTGGTGCAGGAGAACTTTGACGCTTCTTCCAGAGCGCAGCTGTATTTCTGAAATGGGGTTTCTGTGCTGCAAAAAAGTTAACTTTTTGAAAACCAACAGTTCTGCGGAAATTTGCCGCCGCTTTCACGCCTCCAAGGCCAAGTTTACAATTGCTAGTGATGAAAGCCCGATAGTGGTCGACGGAATCAACAATACTTGCGCGTTCGGCATTGCCGATTTCATTACTAGTGACGATTTTACCATCACACTTTTGGATCATTGGCAAAGCTTTCCGGCTTTGGTGAACATAGCAGTTGATACCGATGGGCGGTTCCGTGATTGGGTCCGCTGCCTTGGGTTGAACGGCAAAGCTCGTTTTTTTGGCAACCGTCAAAGCAGGGCTGCCACTGCCACTGTTTAGCCGATTTTTACATTGACGGGCGGCATCGCCTTCTCCCAGAAGCACTGCCAGGAGAAAGACGGTCGTGACAACTCGCATTGTCAGTTCCAATGATAGAAGTTTGCTAAAAAGTCAAACTTCAACGTTGGACGATACAATAATTCTTCAAAATGTCTGGCGAATTTATACTTGCAGCGTTTCGCAACACAACACAAATCTAAGGGAAAACGTTGTTTTATTCGTTTCTTAAGGTAAGCTCAAATGTTCAATGTTTCCGAAATGTCGATCTTTTTGGTCGATGTATGATGATGGTAGCAAGAAACTGATTATTTCGAACGGAAAGATACCAAAGTTCTCACAAATAAACCCATTTATGTTATACTTTCGACTTTTAAAAATTGGATTGATAATGCTAGCACATTTTCCTTTTTTCAAAAAGATCTACGAAACCTTACACATTTGCGATGCACAGTTCACCAGGCACTGATGCAATTAATAATATGCATTGCTTTCAAACCGCGCCAAACGACAAAACGCTTTTCCAAAAGCAAAACGAAAAACTGGATTTCCGCTGCGATTTGCATTATGAATGCCATTTGTCAAACTGCTCAAAATCTGAATACAACAATTGAACATAAAATTTATGGCGTGCATTAGCCATTCGGGGGTTTTTATCGTTAAAACGTCAAAAATTTTATTTCTGTTCAACAATTTTAATAGAGGTTCAAATGTATAACGTCTTTTTAGACTGATCCCTGTGAACTCACATACAGTTGACCAAAACGACGGCTGGTGAATACGCGTTTTCCCAAAAGTAAAAAAACTGCACGCATTTCTTTTTACAACTTTGTCATTTTACTGTAAAACGGTGTACAACAAAGAAATAAGGCGATGCTTCTTGTTTGTGAAAAGACATTTCTTGCGATCCGCACAATCGATGATTTTTCTAAAAGTTTAAATGGATCAACGTTCAGGCACCGTTTAACAATTTATTGGTTTTCTCCAACACTTTCAACCTCAAATGCTAATAAACTACAACTTGTGTGATATATGCGTTTCTTCATTTCATCGCAACTTTTAAACAACATTATCAAAGCCCGAATTAGGCATAATGCGGTAGAAAGTTTATACTTTTCAAAGTTCAGACAACTTCCGCGGGTTCACACATGCCACTGAAAGTGTCACAGACTCCATAGCCAGAAAGAGTGCAGTCAGAATCAGCATTGCAGCGCGTTCCTGGCTTGTACAGTCGCTGTGTTTTTGGCACAATAATAGGATGCCCGGTCTTGCAGGCAATGTATTCATACTTTCCGCACACTTTATCGAAGCATCCGATTTCGGTGACTTCTGGAGTCAAAATCATACGAAGTCGCATCGACTGATCTTCCGGCATTGAGCGGTCAAAGGTTTGATCACTGGGCCTTATCCTAATAGTCTGTTTCCATAGATTATCTTCAAGGAAGATGATTCTACGGTGGGAGCTTCGAGCTTCTTGAGAATATCTAAAGGTATTTTTGTCACTCTTGAAGTTTTTCGGTGATACGTTTTTACAGTCGAATTTGGCGTCTTGTTCATAGGCACAGCTCCACTTCTGTAACAGGAAATTGTTTCAAGCGAACATGATAGAAGTTAAAAACTTACAACTTTACGGTAGTTTGAAACTGCCTTTTGCGTTCCCAAGACATATTGACAGTTATTATTGAGCTGTCTACGGTATTGATTAACCGCCATGATGATAAGATCACGTTCATCGTTGCTAATGCTAGCCCCAGTCTCGACTTGGTTGTAACACTTTTCCGCCCTAGCAGGCACGTACCAATGGAAGTTGTCATCGCACACGGTGTCAAGAACGGCAAATTGACGTTGCATTGCAGTTTCAAAATCACATAAACCGGTTTGCTTGTCACAAATGTTGAATCCAGGAAGTGTGCAATCGGAATCGGACAAGCAACGTGAACGAGGGGTGTACAGTGGAGCATTAGCCGGTAAGGTAGAGTCGTGGTTGGTTTTGCAGGCCATGTATTCAAAGCCACCGCAGATTTTGGCGTAGCAACCAACTTCAGAGACATCTTCTGACATGAAGAACCGCATGAAATCCGAATAACTGCCGCTAACGGTTTGGTCAGTGGGACTGATTAGGAGTTGGAAGACAAATGGAGTCGTACGGTAGAAAATAGTGGTACGAGTAGCTTGATTACTAGCTTTAGGTGTGACTCTGCGGAAAGTTGATGCGTCACTGTTCCACGATTTTGGAAGATCGCTACATGTGAAAAGTGCCGCTAACTCGAGGGCGCAACTATACTTCTAAAACAGCGCTTATTAAGTTTATATGAAAACAACATTATAAAAACGTACAACTTTCCTCAGGTTGCCTTGCTTAATGGCACCACTACCAAGAATACAATTGTTAGCCAGCATCGATCGATACTCATTAATGGCCCGCAAAGTTTGATGGCGCTCATATTCGCCAGCCTCACTTCCAGTACTGATTGTGCCGTCGCACTTTTCGACCTTGTTAGGAGCCCGAGGGCTTGAATGGATATAACAATTCACCCCTTTGACTTCGGTGGCTGGTGCTTGTGCGGGGACGACGGCAAAACTTCGAAGATTAGACGAAACAGTGCCGCTGCTGCTGATGCTACTACTGGTGCTGCCACGGTTTCTACACTGACGAACAGCGGCGACTTCTCCCAGTAGGACAACCAGGAGAAAGACGGTTGTGGCAACTCGCATTGTGAGTGCCACCGATCTTGCTCAGAATCCAAACAACGTTTGGACAATACACTATTCATTGGCTACATGAGCCATATTTATACAACCGTAACTTTAACCGTAGCAAACATTTAATGCTTAAAGTTCAAATGTTTAATGGCATCTGAAAGTCGATCTTTTTGAACGAAATGATGCAACGAATCGTGTTCAACGGAACCGTACGTGCGTTCGCACAGATAAAATTTTATAGAATTGTGATTTTTTGATACTTTGAGTTATGTAGTTTACAGCCTTGCAGGAAAATGCAAAGCATTTTATGTATTTAGGAGAGACAAAAGTTTAACTGCTTCATTTTCCAAGTCTGGAACTGTTGAACCCGTTGATCGCAGCGCTGATTGTGTCTAACTCGTCCATTCTCACAATAAAAATATCATACGATTTACATCTTGGTCTGCCACCGTAAAAAAATGCAGCACAACAAGGAAGTTGTGCAATGTTTTATTTGTGAGAAAGTTCTATGTGGTCTACATGATCCGTTTATTGTTCAACGTTCAACTGGATCGTTTTTTAGACGCCATAAAACCTTTAGTCGTTTTTTACTGCTCATAAAATTGCCTTAAGCTTTATGATTTATGATTCTTCAGAAAACCTGCAATTAGAGAAATACGAATGTTGCGGGGTTGTTCAACGCGGAAACTCTTTGTAGCACCAATTGAAGATACAATAAACGAAGCCGCATCTTATTGGGCAAATCTTCGGCGAACGAGTCACCCGACGCTTTGATTTCTTGTGGTCGTATTGTGCGGCTTCATGTTGCAACTGTTGAATCTGGTTGACAATGTCGACGACTGGAACATTGAGACATTTGCCGAAGAAACAGTATTCTCGGGAACATAAAGCATCACAGCTGAGCTCGGCATCGGTCAGAATTTGAGTTAGTCGGGGATCGGAAACCTAAAAATTACCCTGATTTCACATTTTGAAAACACGCGCAAACCTGTTCATCATTGTTATCAGTAGTGTTGACAAAGTTCTCAAGGCTTCTTGATTCATTAATGGTATCAGTAATCACATAGTTAACATCAGTTAAAGCAAAAGCAACGATGATTAGTAAGTGCCAGAACAAAAAGCCGAAAGTTTGCCGCATTTTGAGGCTATCGAATAAATGGGGCCTTTGGTCTCCCCTTTTTTGACATTACCAAAGTACAAAAAACAATTTGCATAACCAAAACAACTATCGATATACTTTTTAGAAACCCCTTTTTAAATGAGGTCAAGTTTGCATTTGTTTACTCAAACCTCCCTTCACTTTCGTTAAGCATGTTCTCTTTTTTCAATGACAGTCGTCTATGATCAGAAATGAAACCGCAACTGCCTATTGTGGTTTTACTTTTTTTCAAATTTATTCAAATAAGGTGTATCGTATGTCCAACCGGATGGACTTATTTCGACGATCGATGTTGGTTCAAAAGGTACAGTCCTATCCAACTTTATCACGCCTATCAATACGAATTTCAGCGCCCACAACCTAACCTGGTCTGATGCCAGCGCCGAATGCCATGACCGATATGGAGCCGCACTTGCCACGGTCAAGTCGGAACGTGATTCTGCCTTTATCGGCCGACTGAAAACTGCTGTCGAATCAGGATTACGGTTCTTTGATCAAGCTGGTAAGCCCTTTTTACTCACTTTTAAGCTATATTTGCAATTTCAGATCCCCACTTTATGGAATGCTTCTCCAAAATCCCCAATTCCGCCCTTCTCGGCTCCTCTGTCATGTCCCCATCCAATGTCAAAACCGCCGAACAATGCGTCGAAGAATGTGCCAATTCCGCCGATCGATACGATCAAGCCTGCGTGTCTGCGTTATGGTATCGCGAATCAAAGGAATGCGTTCTCAACGATAAAACCCGCAATGACACGGATGCTGTCTTCATTCAGGACCCTGAAGTTTCTGCCAATATCGATTACTATGAGAAAATCTGCGATGTTTATACAGAAGATGAAAGTGCGACCGAGACACCAAATGAGACATCTGGGCGCGAGATTGGATCCGGTATCCCTCGACGCAAAGGTGAAATGACCGGCGTTCGAACATGTTTCAACAAATTCAAACACTCATCGCTCGTCGGGTTCGTCGATCGCATCCATGACAACGTGACGGAACGTGAGTGTTTGAGCAAGTGTTGGCGATGTTCGGATTGTCTGGGGAAGGAGGGCGAGCAGTGTAAAAGTGTCACTTACTATCCGTAAGTTGACTGTTTCTTTGACAAGAATAAGGTTTTTATGGTTCAGAGAAGTGAAACAATGCATCCTCGCCGCAGCATCTCGCCGAAACAACCCCGAATTCTTCGACAATGCCGAGCCAGCTGCCGTTTTCTTCGACCGTCGACGCGAATGCCTATTTGAAATGTGTGAAGACCAAGAAATCGACCTAGTTTTCGCCATCGACGGCAGTGCGTGCATGAATCACTGGGGTTTCAATCGAAGTCTTGAACTGATCGATGCCATTGTGACGTCTATACATGAGACGACGGAATTCTGGAGAGTTACAGTGGTTCAAGTTGGCACCGAAGGGCCGGCTGTCGTCGAAATTAACCGCATTTCCTTTGATACTTTGGACGATTTTCGGCGTTCTTTAGCTACTATCGGCTGGAGGCGGTCACCAGGGCACAGATTAGGCGATTCCCTTGTCGACGTTGCAGATTTGGCCATGCGTTATGCCATGAGTGGTGAAACGGATTTCGTTTGGATGCTAACATTGACAAATGGATTTAGTGATGATAAATTGGAAGATTTTGAATTGCTGAAACGGCAAAATGTAACAGACTTTTCATTATTGGTGCTTTTTATGGCTGTTTTTTTAGAAATTTACATCCTTTGCCCTCGGAGTCGGATCCGAACTTGAATTCGTCAATCTGCAGAAAATCGCAACATCAGCAGAACACCTAATCCATGCCCAGGAACTCAAAAAAGTTGTCAACGATGTTTCGAGTAAACTTTGCCAAAGGGTGACCCCGGCATTGCCTCCGGCGGCAACCCCTACCCCAACTTTAGGCTCGGATTCTGAAACAGAATCATCAGAAGGCAACGAAACTCCAAAACTCCGGAACAGCGACAATGAGTTTGTATCGGCGCGCGATGCCATCAAACCAGGCAAATGGGTTATTCACGATGAAACTTTTATGGCTGAAGCTGCCAGCCATGGAATTGCTTCCGGGATTAAAACAAAAATTGTGCCATCGACGATAGCATTTATGAGTATGGATGGATCACGGTCGTCGGTGCCATCTAAGTTTGATAAAAAGAAAAAAGATTTCGACAACAGTCGGCGGAAGGATCTTTTTATTAGTGTTTTGGATGAGGAGGAAGACGATGATGGTACTTTTTGCAGTTTTAGACAATTTGATGGAAAAAAGTTTTAGAACCCAGTGAAACAGCTTGGATAGGCCTTCGCCGCGGTGAATTGGGTGAACTCGAATGGTCCGATGGAAGCTCAATGGATGAGTATGAAGCAAATTTGGCGAAGCACTTAGACGTTGGCTTAGATATCGGTGATTGTGTTCAGTGGGATAGCGTCAAGGTAGCCTTTTTTCATTGTTTAAACGTTTGAAAGTACTCTTTTCAGGGCTGGCTCCTCGCCGACTGCACTTCCAGGATGCAATTTGTATGCAATTTCAAGCCAACTCAAACCCTCAATGAAAAACTCAGCCATGATTTCGATCACGTTTTGCCATTTGCAACAAATCATCTAACTTCGTTTGAAACTGACTTCCTTGACACACTGGAAATACCAAATGTTAATCAGAATTCACCAAGTGCCGAAGTCGAAACCGACGAAAGCAGTTCCAATGAAGAACCAGAACCATTTGATGGCATTACGAATACTCTCGAAAACATGTCACCAATTTTTAAAGAAAACAAGAAAGACAGTAGTCATCTAATTGGCCGAACTCCTGCTAATATAGACTTTAACGATCTTAAACTTGATGAAGTTTTTGCTCCACTTGGCTAATCTAAGATTCTGTGTTTTGTAACTGTATAAATTTCGATTTTCAAAATGTCTTTGTGTGGGAAGTCTAAAGAATATTCCAATTCTTAAAAATGCGAAAACACAATTAACGCTTTATTTGTCACAAAGTTACTGTATCATACAAAGAATTATAGCTTTCAGAGTTAATTGAGCACAAATCAACGCCAAAGCACAAGGTAACAAAGTTATATATAAACGCAAAGTAGCGTATTACAAATTTATAGGTTTACTGACACATTTAATTTATGTACATGTCATTTAGGAAGTTTTTTGGTGCTGTGTTTTATAAAGGTGGTCATAACATTCTTTACGAGTTTGTAGCTGCTATTTAGTGGTCAGTCAGCTTTTTGAGGGCTACATTTTTACAAGATTGTCAAATTGAAATAGCGATATTGACAATCATGAACACAACAGCTCATGCCATCGGCCCTGTCTTCGCAAATTTCATAAAAGGCTATCTCTACACAACAGGATCATTGACCCTGGTTTTATTTCCATTCTATGTTTATGCCGTCATTTTCAAGTCTACAGTCCATATGCGAACATATAAAAACATTTTGCTGGCTAACATTCCATTCGCTGCCGCGAACACGATAATAATTACAGTATCAGTACCGATTTATGATAACAATACAGGTGAAGTCATTTGCTACGGTCATTGTGCCGATGGAATTTATTTCGCTATCATCATGGTCATCGATATTGTCAGTAGTTTTGTAATTTCCGACTTGCTTCTTGTCATGCTCATCGATCGATATCAATCAATGACTAAAGACCTCGCTTATCGACCTCGACGAATGTATACTTTTGTTTACAGCTTCCTAGCCATTACATTATTCCTGGAAAGCCTGTTACTCACAGTTGTTTTCATGAGCCCCCGACTACCGGAAAAACTAGTTACAGCACTATTGCCAATTGTCGAATATTACATTCCAGCAACCTTATGCTTTTTAGCAACCCGCGTCACTGGGCTAATCCTTATTTTGTTCCTCAATCTCAAACTTGGTCGACAGCTTCGGAAAAAGGCCTCAAAAAGGGTCATTGAATTGCATAAAATGATTACCCGTGCCGTTAACGTCAATGTTTTATTCACATTATTTGTAACTAGGGTCACATTTATCTTGTTCGTCGCCATAAAATTCACGTATGACAATACTTTGATCAGCTATGTGGTAACAGTTGTTGTCAGTCTGATGCAATCAGCGTTTCTTGGTGACATCATTATCACTTTTTATTTTATTAAGCCGTATCGAATGTTTGTGATTAGTCTATTCACTGTAAATCGTAAAGTTGGCGTTACAACTAATTCAATAAAAAGTACAGGTTGAATAGTTTGTAGTAGACTTGACATGTGGTTTTGCAAGTGTTTTCTAGAGCTTGTGAAACAGTATTTTTCTTTTAAAATAACAACTTAGAATTCATGACTTAATCAAGATCCCGTGATTCCACGATGATGAAGCAAAAAAAATTTTAATTTGCGCTCGTTATTTCACACTAATTTAAATTATTGGATGGCCAATTGGACGTAAAATAATTGCCCCGTACTAAAAACAATTGGGTCGTTAGCCGGAAAACCGTCAACAGTCATCTTTTTTAACTACTTAAAGTCCAGATTCAACAAAACTTAGCATTTCTTGGCTTTTTAAGATGGTGACAATGCGCGTCATCACTACTGTATTTCTCCTCGCTCTAATTATTGGACAAATTTCTGCCTTCAAACCAGGTCAATGCAAAGCTAAACCTAAGCCGACGACGACGACAACTACGACAACTACCACGACGACGACAACACGGCCGCCTCGGCGTTGCAGCGCAATACGTCGCCAGTACTGCTCTTCAACATGTTGCGATCTTGGTAGTGATGTAATTGCTTGTTATCCCAGGAATTACGGCAGTGATGAACTGCTGAAAATGATAAAAAACTACAGTGAGCACTAGAACACCGTTCTAGAATATTTTGGTTGTTAATGACGTTCTGTGTGTGGTCACTTTCTCGAGTTTGTTACGGTTGATTCAAACATTCTCGAACGTGACAAAATTCATCACGAACCCACAATAAATTATCTGACAGGTCTTTTGATTCTGAACAATATTGTACCCCGTTTATGACAATCGTAGCACAGAGATAAATACAAACGTAATACAAATTTACATGTAAAATAGTTAAAAATGGATTACATAATTGTGGACGCTGCTGATCGGTATTACTTTTCCGTAGAGTAATGCATATTTACAAAACGTCGGTAAACTTTGGTCCAGCGACGCATTTGACGGCGAATTGGTCGAGAATCGGTGTTGGGTCACGGACGACTTCACAGAGGTTGGCGAAGACTGAAGACAGCGCGAAGGCGTAGGGGTTACGGTCGAACGGCGCGCAATCGCGGTCGAATGCTTTGATGACGGCGTCGTGGCAGTCGAGGGCCGTGATTCTGGCGGGTTTCTTCAGCATGACGGTCCGGGCAAGCGGGCGTCGTGGAATTACGGCGTGGACAATGTCGGAAACGAAGTCGGTCAGATCGGCACGCTTTGAAACGTAGTTATGCATGCGGGTGGCGATCTGACTGGGGCTGGCATTGAGCTTACGCAAAGCACGCTCCGCCATGATCAAAGGCACTTGACGGGAGTCAACAGCGGTATCGAGGACTTCGGCACGGAAGGCGACGATGGAATTGGCATCGGGAGTAGGTTTCGTGACTTCGGCCTTGCCTTGGTAGTCGGCGACTGGCTCTTCGCGGATGGTATTATCACCAAATTGGCAGACATGAGATTTCTTAGTGCTCGTGACGACATCGTCGACTTGATGCCCGACGGATTCCTTCAGAATGTCGTTGATCTCGCTGTCTTGAATCCAGTTAACGCTGAATTCATCACCAAGACAGGGCAGATCAAGCGGGTTTTCACAGAAAGTGGCCCAGGAGCTTTCATTGTACAAAGCTGCGGTAATGGCATAGACTAAAAGTACCATCTTTTTACAGATTACCGTAAAAACTGAGCTAAATCAACTTACTTCGCTTGTCATTCCTCAATCCATCAAACATTGAACCGGATTCGCAGGCTTCGAGGTAAAACAGCAACTTGTCGTACAAGTCCTTTTCATACATGTAAGCCAAAGCTCCATCCAAGTCTTTCTTGCTCAAAAGACCTTCAGGCATGCCAAGAATGTCTGTGCCGCCGTGGTCGGAGTAGTAAACGAAAACGTGCTCCTTGCGGGTGCTGCCGAGCACACGTCCAGTGCCCTTTCCAGCGTTACCTGTGGCATTGGCCTTCAAAACGTTAAGGAAAGTTTCGCTGTTGACGTTTTCGCCGCGGTAATCGATCTTGACGCCGGCGTAGACGTCAGATCCGTTGGGATGGTTAAAGATTTTGCCGGGGTAGGGGTTCCTGGAAGGACACTGTCCGCAAGCAATTCTCAAAATCAGTCAAAAAACTTACTGTGGATTGTTAGCAATATCATCATACATGAAAGTAATGATACGATCGGCCTGAACGCCGTGCTTCAACAACAAATGATAAGCATGTGCCACATCAGATTGATGCCGATAGTTGTACCATCCATTCGAGCCAGCAATCAGGACAGCCCAGATGTTTTCAAGGTCACTGAAACACTACAGTACTTTGACGATCACAAAACAGCAAAACTCACTCATTAGCCGTAACAGTCGAACTCGCAAGTCCCAAAACGAAGAGTGCCAAAGGCAAGAAAGCTGTCGACTTCATGATTGTTGCCGAACCGACGATTCTGACCGTCGTGGCGGTTCCTTAAATATGCATTCGGTTAGCTGGTGGGGTCAAAAACAACACTATCAACATGGATCAGTCAACAACAAATGTATAGGTATGTCAACAATGGTCAGTCAAAACCAATGTCATCGGTCAACAGTTAAAAAACAAACATGGCCTCAGGGCGTTTACATTGTACAACATTTGTAGAGTATGCAGTATTGTCAAAACAGACTGATAAGCAAAAAATAAACAATTAGGATGAGGGTTGCCCAAAAGACATGAAAAGCGACATAAATTTAGGGTACATTGGTGTTGAAAACTGTCTGATAAAGGCAACCCCTATCAAAATACGTATAGTTTGTTAAAAAAAGTAAAATCTGTTTTTCATGGTTGAGTGAACTGGATCATAAGATTGCTAAGCAATTGTTTGCTTTGAACGTGCTCCGGGAAGAGAGCTAAAGACTGTTTGACGCTGCGCAGTGCTTCGGCGTAGAAGCCCATCTGAAATTTCAACTTTAAGGTTGAAAAAAGCGTGTCAAACTCACATGAGAACACAACAATGCCAAATTGTAATGCGTTTCAAACAAATTAGGTCCTTTAATCGTGGCACTCGTGAACAAATTCTTCGCTTGATAGTTGTTTCCTTCATGCATTTTTAAAACGCCCAAATTGCACAGTGATTCGGCATGGTCGGGATTAGCGGCCAAAGCAAGGCGTAAACATCTCTGTGCCATTTTCGTGTTACAATTCGCCTAAAACCCTCTCTGTTTTCTCTTTTTCATGCATTTTCAAAGCTTACAAGCATGATATGCGCTGCATTGTACCACAAATCCGCGCTCACATCATCGGTCGCTGCCGTTAAGGCCTGGTCTACACAGCCCAGAGCAAGATCGAATTGCTGGCAATAGAAACAGCAAAGCCCAATGTTCATCAATAATTCTGGCTTGTTGACGCCCATCTGCAGGATTCGGCGATAATATTTCAGGGCGACTTCGGGCTGGTCGGAATAGAAGAAATGTGTGCCCATACAGGCGATGGCTTCAACATTGCCAGCGGCTTGGCGGAGGACATGCTTGTACATGGTTACGGAAGCGTCTAGGTCACCGAGGTTTTCATGGATTCGGGCTGAGAAGGTGAGGAGAGTGACGTCATTCGGAAAAACTTCGAGACCGGCATTGAGATGATCAAGGGCTGAGATAGGTTGGTCGAGACGGGCGTAAACCTTGGAAAGATAGGCATAGGTTTCGACCATTTTTGTGTTTTTGAGGGAGGAGAGGAATTGTTTTTCGGATTCGCGGATCATGCCGAGTCTACAACGATCATTGAATGCTATTTTGATGTTTTTCTCGACGAAACAAAATCAAAACAACTTTGGCTCAAATTTGAGGGGTGTTTTTATTCCTCACCCTCAAACTTGAGGGCCAAAAGGAAAATGCCCCTCAAATATTAGAAAAGTCATTTTAAACATTCTTAAGCCTAACTAACCGATAATAAGTCTTCCCCAACGCATTCTTCCAATACCAATCCTTATAATCAGCCGTTTTCGTCGCCACAGCGGCAATCTGATGTGCCATCCGCATATCCCCCTCATGCATGAACACATATTCGAACAAATATCGATTGACTTGGCTGTCTCCAGCATACTTTTCCACATTCAACCTTCCAAGGTTCACAAAAGGCCCATCCTGTTGCGCTACCATCGACGCCGTACCAAGACGCACTTGTCGTGCCGTACTCGATGAAGCTGCACGCGCCGTACGACTTGTGCGTGATGTTCGGAGAGCCTGTTCCATGGTGCCAGTTTTGAGGCGTGATTCGGGTCGAGCCATGCCGGAGATTGGGCGACCAGTGCTACTTCGGGGTCTGGAATTCCATTTTTGGAAGTTTTGTCATAAAATAATGGGTCAAAACATACCGTACAGCCGGACTTGGCCCTTTTCCAGTAGTAATCGGCCTCGCAAAAGATGTCCCGGGCCGGGCTGCCGTCGCGATCACATTATCATCCATATAAGTATCAGCCAAGCCAGCTTCATCGTTTTCGAGCTCGTCGACGAAGACTTCCTCGGTGAAACATGCCAATTTTAAAGACCATGCTGCCTATAAGGGCAAGTTTAGGATACAATTGCCAATTGCCAAAAGACAGCATCAACAAGTTTCAAATGATGAAGATCAGTCAAAGTCCAAACACCCCTTAACCACGCCCACATCCTAATCCCGTGATCCCAGCCTTGAAAAATGGCCCCCACCAGCTGACCTGGTCTTCAAATGCCCTCAGGCATCAAGGGTCCTCTTCACTCACAAGTCACAACAAGATGGATCGACTGACACGACAAGGGCCCTCTCCTGCCCTTTGGAATTAAAACAAACGCCACGGGGTTCTGTTCCGCTTCCAATTGCAATTCGGGCTTAAGGATGCGCTGCCAATCGTTATCTCCATTTGGAATCGGCACACGAGACGAGTCGAGAAAGACATAAAAAGCAGCTACGGGATTGAAACTAGACATTTTACAAGGAAAAAACGTCAAAAAAGGCAGTTTAGAGGGAGTGGATGTCGAACTGCCTTTTTTATGCGTTTTTTCAACTGTTCCCGAGCCTTTGGGAGGATATCAACAATAGGATTTGGAAATGGGTCTTAAAAATAATGTACTTTATTGGCAAGTGCCGAAAAATGGACCAAAAGACTTTTATGATACCAGTGAGCTTGAGGGAAATAACAACAGCCGTGCACGGCCCCAAAGGCAGGCTTGCCGTTCCTCCGGATAATCAGCTGTTCGGTTTGGTCGTTCGAAAGGAAACTAATTCCACTTCAGCGGACTTGTCGTTCCGTCCCTCTGGCGGCCAGGCGCTCGTCATGTCCAGAGGCACTGTTCGCCTGGATAATCGATAGGTAAAAGCGTGGACAAAGACAATGCGGCTCAGGTTTGAGCCCACAGGGATGATGGACATGTGTACATTGCACGCGTCAATCCACCTTTTCTTCACGATGGTGGCCACACATTGTCCATCGACTGGTGTGACACTTACTTGCGAACTTCCGGACACGCGCAACACCGACGAGGCGTTTTCATTCGATTGCATAATTTGATCGGACACGTTTGTCGGGGTTTTTCAACATTGTAAAGCGAGGGGAACGTAAAAGGTTCGAAAGAGGTGTCAAATGATGGACAAGTTGTTGTCACGTAACGTAATTGATGAAGAAAAGTTGTCTGCGCCTGGTTTGGTGATCAAAATACTAACGAAATTAGTTGTCAGACCAATTTAGACTTTCATAGGCTTATTTTTCTCAATCATACCACTTGTAAAACATGTAAACAAAACTTTAAAAGCAAAAAAACACGCTCACCTGGTCCAATGGATTCCGTTCCAAAATCTTCGAACATATTTCATGGCATTCGTCAATTTTGTTGATTCTGAAGGTAAGCAAGGCTTTGTAGAAGGGATCCAATTGGTCGGAAACCTTTGCTGATGCCATCTTATTTGCAAAATAAAAGCGGTTTAGCCTGGCTTAAAACATAGCTTGCGCTACGGCGCAACAGTCAAAGCAACACGCGTTGCTATGGTGATCGTAACGAAAGCAAGCACCTGCCATGTGCGGATGCAGACCAAAGACTGACATTTTTGGTTTTTTAACTGTAATTAACACCATTTGCTCGAATAATAGTAATATTTATTGTTTTTGTCAAAGTACGTGTAAACAAAACTGCACATTATTTGAGTTTTGTATGCTGATGATAGGAATACGTATTCCGAAACACCCATTTACAAAACGTCAGTAAACTTGGACCCATCGGCACATTTTACGGCAATTTGCTCGAGAATTGGCTTCGGGTCACGGACAATTTCACATAAATTTGCCAAAAATGAAGCCATTGTAATTGCGTTAGGATTTTCACCAAATGGCGCACATTCACGATCAAATGCCTTGATCGCGGCATCGTGGCAGTCGATAGCTGTGATTCTGGCGGGCTTTTTCTGCATAATGGTATGCGCTACCGAGCGTCGGGGAACGACGGCCTGGACGATGTCGGAAACAAAGCTGGTCAGATTGTCACGCTTCGAAACGTAGAGCTGCATGCGGGTGGTGATCTCGGCCGGACTGACATACGATCAGCCTGAACGCCATGTTTCAACAACAAATGATAAGCATGTGCCACATTTGCTTGGTGACGATAGTCCCAGAACCATTTGGAACCAGCAATCAATACGGCCCAAAATTCATCTCCCGGGAGCTGAATTTTTTAAATTTTAGTATTCTGAATACGCCAAAATGGGTAAACTTACTTATCTGCCATAACTGCCCAACTCTCAAATCCGAAAACGAAAAGCACTAAAGGCAAGAAAGCTGCTAACTTCATGTTGTTGGTTGCCGAACCGACGATTCTGACAGGCGTATCGATTTCTTCACTAATTGTTACACTGTTTTATATATTTTTTCAACATTTTATCATTCTTATTTTTACGTTTTAATTGCAAAAAAACAATGCTTTCTGTTTTCATTATCTGTTAAACACATCTTTGGCCGCGTTAAATGATTGTTTTGAAAGACCATGATGTACGGATTCTGTCTGCCCCTTTTAAAAGGCTGTTGTAAATGACAATTGTAACGTTATACTATAAATATAATTCTATTATAGCAATGATTCAATTGATTAGCCTTACATTGGACTTCGTGTTCGAACTTTAACAATGCGAAAAAGCACCAGTATCTTCAACCCAGCCAACTGTGCTAAATTTAAAATCAAAAAAAACCATCAGAATTGATTTTATGATTGCTGAATCCTTTTTATTAACGACAGTTTAAGAATAATCCTTCATTATTTGTTAGCACATGTTTACAAAACGTCAGTAAATGTGGGTCCATCGGCGCATTTGATGGCAAATTGGTCCAAAATTGGCTTCGGATCACGGGCAACTTCGCAGAGATTGGTTATGTACGAAACCATCGAAAAGGCGTAAGGATTACGGTTAAAGGGCGCGCATTCACGGTTGAATGCTTTGACGACGACGTCGTGGCAGTCGAGGGCCGTGATTCTGACAGGCTTCTTCTGCATAATGGTACGAGCCACCGAGCGTCGGGGAACGACGGCATGGACAATGTCGGAAACAAAGCTGGTCAGATTGTCACGCTTCGAAACGTAGAGCTGCATGCGGGTGGTGATTTCGTCGGGGCTGACATTTGCCTCACGCAAGGCACGCTCAGCCATCATCAACGGCACCTGGCGGGAATCAACCGCTGAAGCAACGACTTCCGCGCGGAAGGCGGCGGCGGCAGCGGCATCAGGCGTCGCCTTCGTGACTTTAGCCTTACCCTGGTAATCGCCAACGGGCTCCTCGCGGATAGTAGTATTGCCGAATTGAGTCACGTGCGACCTTTTAGTGCTCGTAACAACATCATCGACCTGATGGCCAACAGTCTCCTTCAGAATGTCGTTAATCTCGCTGTCATGAATCCAATTAACGCTGAATTCGTCACCAAGGCAAGGCAGATCAAGCGGGTTTTCACAAAAAACGGCCCAAGAGTTTTCATTATCCCTAGCCGCTGTAATGGCATAGACTGAAACAACTAATTTAAGTAACATGTTCATACTGTATTGACAAACTTCGCTTTTCCTTCTTCAAGTCCGCAAACATTGAGCCAGAATCGCAAGCTTCAAGATAGAACAGCAATGTGTCGTACAGGTTCTTTTTGTACATGTAAGCCAATGCTCCATCCAATTCCTTTTTAGTCAACGGAATACCAAACGATGGGCCAATGTCAGGCATGCCAAGAATGCCCGAGGCACCGTGATCGGTGTAGTAAACAAAGACGCGATCTTTACGGGTGCTTCCAAGAACACGTCCAGTGCCCTTTCCTTTGTTGCCGGTGGCATTGCCCTTCAAAACATTAAGGAAAACTTCGCTGTTGACGTCTCCTTCACGATAGTCGATCTTGATGCCGGCATAGACATCAGATCCGTTGGGATGGTTGAAGAGTTTGCCGGGGTAGGGGTTTCTAAAGGCAAATTTATCAAAAAATGTAGCCAAGTAACCTTTAGGCTAGAAGTTGGCTTACTCTGGATCGTTAACAACGTTGTCATACATCAATGTAATGATACGATCGGCCGGGACGCCATGTTTCAACAACAATTGATAAGCATGTGCTACGTTGGTGGCGATAGTTAAGCCATGTGTTCGAACCAGCAATCAGCACAGCCCAGATGTTCTCAAGGTCACTAAAACGTTATTACAGTACTTCCACTGTTTCAAAAACAGCCAAACTTACTCATCAGCCGTAACAGATGAGCTCGCAAGTCCCAAAACAAGGAGTGCCAAAGGCAAGAAAGTTGCCGACTTCATGATTGTTGCCGAATTAAGGATTCTGGCTGTTGTGGTACTTCCTAAAAGACACAAGATAATGAACAAATTACAGCTAAAAGCGACAACTGAAAACTCAACGTAGAGCTACAGTTCCAAAAACGGATAACGAAACTTGGATTATATGATATCCATAGCGTATACATGCAGCCCTTTTATACAGTTTTTAATACAAAAAAATGCATTTCTGACATCATATTTTCCATTTTAATTGCATTTAAAAACGCATTATCTTCTCATTACAGACACTTTTGACACGTTTAATGAATGTTTTTATAATATATATAACATGACTTTTATTGTCTACACATTTTAATTGGAATAAATCATTAATTTTATTATAAACAATGGACCAATCAACCCAGTTGATGTTTTCATAAATTGCAATGACTCACAATGAGCTTTTCAATGCGGAACCATTAAAAAATCTATTAACGACAGATGTTCGTTCGAAAGACCAAAAAGCTTTGGCCCATCTTGAATCAATAAAGAGCACATGTTCTGATCATTCCTCAGGGCATTTGGAACAGAGAACTGAGTTCGGTGGTCTCTTAGAGTTTCGAAACATTCTGGTTGGTGGTTGAAGCAGTTGATCTGTTTTGTTAAAATGAATGTTATTGGGTTTATATTTTTAGCAAGCTTGCTTTGCGGTTATTGTTATGCAGCTCCATGGGTGTAGGTTATGATTTTTTATTGAAAATTTAGACTTTATTTTGAAAATTTTAAGGAAAGACGACTCTTGGGCGGTGTTGATCGCCGGTTCAAACGGCTGGGACAACTATCGGCATCAGTCTGACGTTTCGCATGCCTATCATTTGTTGACTCATCATGGGATTCAGCCTGAACGCATCATTACCATCATGTATGATGATATTGCGAACAATGAGAAGTATGTTTTTATTAAAAACTTTTTAACGATCGATGGCAGTGTCATTACAGTAACCCCTATCCCGGTAAGATCTTCAACAGACCCAATGGGACTGACGTCTATGCCGGCGTCAAGATCGACTATCGTGGCAATGAAATCGATAATGAATCTGTTCTCAATGTTTTAAAGGGCAATGCCACTGGCAACAAAGGAAAGGGCACCGGACGTGTTCTTGGAAGTACACGGAAAGAAGACGTTTTCATTTACTACGCAGGACACGGCGATGTCCACGTTCTTTTGCTATTAGATGGAACACTTACGAAGCATGAGTTGGATAACGCCTTGACCCATATGTATGAAAACAACATGTACAACAAGATGGTATTCTATTTGGAATCTTGCAACAGTGGGTCAATGTTTGAAGGATTGGACGAAACTCGACGGCGTAAGACTGTCTAAACATAGCTTCAAAAAAATTAGGTTCTTTTCAGTTTATGCGGTAACCGCAGCAAACAGTATGCAATCATCTTTTGCAACCTTTTGTATCAACGATCAGAAACTGCCGTGCTTAAGCGATGAATTCAGTGCGACTTGGATGTTCAACACTGAAACCGTAAGCATTTCACTTTCAAATCTTTAAAAACAATTAACTTTCAGCACAACATCCTAAGCGAAACTATTGGCGATCAAGTCGACGTCGCAATCGAAAACACCAAACAATCGCATGTCTGCACTTTCGGCGACGCATCGATCCGAAACGACACAGTATCAGAATATCAGGGCAATGCCGTTGTTTGGAAATATACCGATTTTGGCATTACTGACCAATTCCATGAGGACGTCCAGAAAAGCGTCAAAAGCACGCATCAAATCTTGCTTGACAAAGTGGAGCAGCTTCTAATTGACCGAAACTATTCCATGAAAGACGTCAAAGATCGCATGAGCGATTTCTACGAAGACCGTCAAAGATTGACAAGATTGGTCGAAAACATCGTTCATGCCGTGGTCGGATCCGTGACAAAAGCCTACCACATTATTATGAAGAAGCCAGCTTTGACAACGGCATTGGAATGCCATGATGCCGTAATCAAGGCTTATCACAAAAAGTGTATCGTCTCATTCAACTTGAATCCCTATGCTATCACCATGTCTGGCATATTTGCGAACCTGTGTGAAGTTGTTCGTGATCCAGCAGCGATCTTGGATGTTATCAATGAAAAGTGTGATACTAGGCCTCGGTTTCGGGGTGTTATCTAACTTTTGATTGCCAGTTTTATCGAAAATGAATAAATGTACGCTATTTTGGAAGAAAACTGCAAACTTCAAAGACTTGCATTGAATGCATCAAAGTTGGTTACAAACTGAAACTGCTTTAATTACGTTTCAACATTCTTCTTTCAAAAGTACTCTAAAAAGGGCAGACAAAACCGCCTATCATCAAAAGGCCACTCAAAAATAACACTATTCTGCTGCCAATGGCATTGCCGTCGACGGCACATGCTCTGCATGTGGGGACGCCACTTATCTGTTGCCAAGCCTATTTGAGCAATGTCAAATATGCCGTTTTAGGGAAAAGAAGGGTCAAAGCGGCGATAGTCACGCGAAACGGAACACATGGCCTATGGGCCTATTTCGATTTCCCTTCTCTTGATTTTGATTAATATTTAGTCGTTAAATATGCTTTAATGTCAGATCCTTGTGTTTTGAACCCATCTAACATTAAAACAATTCAAATGGAAGACATCTTTTTCATCGCCCCTGACACCCGTCACAATCCAGGCTTCTCCCTATCCAAACTACACTTGCCCTTTGCTTGTTCCACTCCCTTTTTGTCGCCCTCCGTCGCCAAATTTGTGTCCTCCGTCGGCCATGAGTGTGGCATTTGTGCTCCGGATGCCCTTAGGACAAGTCCGTTGCGACATCCCTAGAAACATGGGGGTATGGCACTAATATTTTCGGAAAAGTGTTGTCTATTTTTGTTTTGTTGCGCACTTGCATGTCTGTCTTGAAAAAGAGGGTGAAAGCGAAAGTTTCATCCTCACGGACTTTTCGAGGCCATCCTCTAGGCTATATTATTCAAATTTTCAAACGCGCCACATGAGGCAGCGTGCCGGGCTAGTTTTTTGGCGTGGCCGACAGCTCAAACAAGGCTCTCCGCCCCAATCCGCGACAGTGGCGCCACCATCGGTCAGCCACGACGGGAAGGGATGATGCTACGACGGAGCGATGAATCCGACGCTACAACGATGCCGACTTCAGCGTGCTCGACGGCTTCCAACTTTTCAATCGCACCCACCACGGCCGGAGGTTTGTTTTTGCTGGCTTTTTTTCACATAGATGTAACATAGCATTTGGCGCAGATTGTAATGTAAGCAAACTTTGCCCTTTTTAATTTAATAGGACCAAACGGGTTTTGTTTTACATGCATTCGGCTTGTCTTTCGCTTCTTTCATTCTGTGGCATCATGAAGCAGAACGAATGCAAAAAGAAGAAAACCGATTGCATTATTTTAGTAGAGTTGTCTATTTTGCATTCGGTCAAAAAGCGAGAAAACCCACGGCTTGCTTTTCAATGGCCTCGCCGGATGAGCCTCCAGGGAGTCTGTCGAAAGCTACAAAACTCTCGGAAAACAAAGCATTGCCAAATTTGATTGACTATTTGGCAGCTGCTCGAAATCGATTCATCAAAAAGTCCTTTAGGGGTACTGTAGATTACTGTAACCCTCGAAATGGAAAGCATTTTTTTCAAATTGATGCTTTTAGGATAATTTCCGGCCAAACCTTCTGATTAAGGACCCATTTGCCACGCTTTCGCCCATTTTTAAGGCCGTGAGACCGGCTATTATGCCGTGGACGCTTGAATGGGGAAAATCTTTTTCCCTATTCAAACACGCAATGACGATGTTTTCCCCACCCAATTTTTAAAGAAAATGAAAAACTCTGGACGCCTGAATCCGGTTTCAACTAATTATTAACCCTATTTGGTAAAAAACCTGTCGGCGCGAGTCACGTGTTTGTATTTAGTCAGTTATTGTTGCCCATTCACGTCGCCACCCTCACGTTTTTGTATTTGCACTGCATTTGCACTTGTTACTCGCAACTTTGACGATGGCTGGCAAAAGCAAAAACCGAAAGCGCCCTCATTTTCCATAAACTGTCACCAATGGTCATGACGAAGCCATGAGGGGGCATTCAATCAGACGACCATAGCCTTCAAACTAACTGACTAATATGTTTGTTTTGTTCTTTTTCAATCGGAGGCGTTTTTCCTAATATGTGAACTGAATTTGACGACAACGCGTGTCGTGCAAGACACCCTCTAATAAGGACAGCCGACGTTCACTGATTTTTCTATACATTTCATTTCCATCAAAAATGCAGTCAGAAGCGCTTGCGCAGACAATGAGCTGATCGAACCTCCGTCTTTTTGCAGGCTTATGCAACATAAGGACAGCCAGACCCATCGGTCACAGCTGGATGGAGTGCACTGCATTGGGCGTTAAAATAAGCTTGTCTGTTCTTTGCATTGTAGCTACTTAGCTTCGCTGTCCATCTTAGCGTGCAAATAGACACCCACAGGGGCTTTTCGGCCAGAGGGGTGGCGGCTGCCTTGCGGGGTCGGGATTTTCTTATCTTTGGCATCAGTGCTTTGATGTTTCACGACAGCTGGGGATCAATAGCAACGAAGGAGTTTGTCTCGGGGGCAAAAGGGGTTTGATTGATGTTGAAACTTTTTGAAAAGCAAGTTGTTTTAACTATTTTTGAATTTGTTTTTGATTTTTTTAGGCTAACCGATTTTTCTAAATTTATCATCAAAACAAAAGTCCTACCTAAAAGCTATTAAATTTCACTTCAAACAATTAGGGCTCCTAGCCCATAACTCTTCCCTATCCCCATCCACGACCAACTTCACCTATCATACTACATGCTTCACGGCACAACTGCTCCTGTTTGCTTCATCCTGAGACGTTTTCTGTCGTTCATGCGGTTTTCTTTTGAAATTTTTTCACGTCCTCTCCCGGCATTGTTGAACGAACACACGGATCAGGTGGCTGTCACTACTCAGGAAAGTGGCTATAGCTGTCAGACAGTTTTATCTTTAGCATGTAGGTGGAACGCTAAGAGTGTCTTTGTTCAGTCGCACGTGTGAAAATTAAAAATTTCGCTATTTTTTGTGCTTTTTGATGTGGTCCTTGCAAAGCTTACCACAAAAAGCCGACTATATGTCTGCAAGCTGCTTATATAGTGCTTTTTTCATTAACTAGACGGTGTCGAATAGTATTGACGAGTAAAATAGAAATTATCGCCTATTCAGAAGGCATCATCAACTCCCACGAACCATTTTTTTCATGACATACGTAACCCCCTAATTAAATTTAATTAGCAACGATGGCTGCCGGGTAGCAACATAAAATTTTTGCGGCCGATGGACGCATCACTAATTCAATAAGTCCAATGCGCGGAAATTGCATTTTTGGGTAAACCCAGAACCGAAATCAGTGACATTTCATACAAACGTGATTGTTTCCGCCTTCGTGACACTGGACTTCAGTTCACCACTGTATTGAAAAAAATGTTTTGATTCGATCACAACAATTTTTTGCTTGCAGACTTCCCGCTGACGTCGGTCCAGTCGTCAAAACGCAGTCCGACAGTCCTTACCGCGAAAAGTCTCCAAACGGCGTCCGAACCGAGGGAACTGATGCTTGTCGAGCACACCGATGTACCCCAACTTCTCCGACGAACACATATTCGGTCCGGGTATCGACCCTTGAATCAATCGGTTCGATACTACTTGGCCTCGGCCTTCAAACTGCACAATGAAGTGGTAAGCGTCCAGCGAGTGAGCCACCGAAGAACAACTTTAATTAAAGTTTAGGTTAACTTCTGGACGCATCTCTTGCCACTCGCCTTCATCTATGCTCGATACATCCATCCAGAGCTGTTTTTCGAACCACAGCCGCGATGGCAACTTTTGATTCTCTACAGCGGGATTTCGATCCTCTTTGTCGCAAGTTCCATGACGCACTTACTCGTAAGTTTTGGAGAGTTTTCATAGGCAATTTCAAATTGACTCATTCAAAACTGCATCTATTTATGAGACATTACATCGTAAAATGTGATGTCTCTAATGTTTTTTTTGTTAAACGCATTCAGAAACGATACTTTTCGTGTAAAAGAACCCCTAATCTTCTTCATTATTAGAACAGATGGGGTTAAAAAGCAGAATTTGAGCCTTTTTTAAACTTTTCAAAACCGCAAAATCATTATGTATGCTTCTGTTTTGAGGGCATTTAAGGCTCAAACTCGCTGTTTTTACCATTTTTGAATGAACCAACATGCATGCGTATGTAGCTAGCTGACAAAGCATGACATGGCAATGCATAATTAAGTGTACATAAGGGCCAAGGGTCGTGTTTTGAGTGCGTCATCTAATGGTTTTTGAAAACCAGTAGAAGACGTGTTGAAAAACCATGCAAACAAAGTGGAAATTAAATTTAAAGTAAAATAATTACCGTCAACAACTTTTTTCAGCACAGCCGGTCCCAGCTAGACCACGTTTTCTGGTTGTTGATCGACTTCAGCGGAATACTAACCTTTTCACTATGCGTCGGGATTCAGAGGCTATCCATGCGTGAGAATTCATCGGCCGTTTTCAATTATGTGAGAATATAAAAGTATAAAACTGGGATGACTGTTAAACAGTACCTTTTTCAGCTATATTTATCCTCGCTGGTGTTCGTGAGCTATCTTCAGTATTGGTCGACTTCGTTTCTCTTCGTTTTGAAGCATTCGTGGAAACCGCGGCACCTCATTCGGCTTATTACCTGTCTAGCTTGCGGGATCTGGCCTTATATCCCTCTAGCATCTCGATATTTCGTAAGCCATCCAACTGAGAAAACTGTATCAAAAATATATAACATTACAGTATCAATCGACAGAAACCGTCGACGTCGGCCTGACTTACCATTCAAACGCACTTTTCTGGCTGCTGCTATCCGGTATCTTCATGGGAGCTAACATCCCAGAATGCTTCGCTCCCGGTGTATTCGACTACTTTTGTTACGGCCATCAACTGTTCCATTTGTGCGTTTTTATGGTAACCTGGAACCTCTGTGAAGCGGCCCATTATGACGCCTCATTGGTGGATCTATCGAAAAGCGACGGGCTCTATGGCGTCGCAATGAACACCCTTTTGGGTAATGTGCTCGCAGTTGGAGCTACCATCTGGTTGCTCGTGGAATGCGCAAAGTCGAAAATTGATGAGAAGAAACATTTGTAACTGCTTTTTTAAAGTGGCTTATGACGAAGCTTATTCTTGCCTAATTGTACAATGTAATGAAAACCGGTAGACGGGTAATTAATTAAATTTAAATGTTTTAATAGTACGGGGCTTGGGACCGTGTCAGTGGTAAATGAATAAAAGTGAAAATCAGAAAATTTATGACAAAAATCGATTTGAACAAAAACTGGTGATTTCGACGTCGTCAGCATGCTGAATCTACTTCAAATGAGTCCGACTACCGTGTAGACGGTTTCGCAATGGTTAAAACTGTCAAAAACGGTTTGAAATGATGTGAAAATCAGCGAAACGTCGCTAAAATCAACGAAAAAGTGTCGAAAGCAGCAGCGATCCTCCAAAAGCAGCCGCCGGCCCTCCACAGCGCACTCACCTTCCTCTCCAAAAGCCGCGTGCGCATCACAATTCCCATCGCGAATATCGTACCAGCCCGCTGGCTGTGCGCCCAAAAAAGTCAGCGCGCTGACCGAACTTTGAACCAACGTGAAAACTGTCACGTTTCACTCGTTTTTTCACACCTTTCTCTAATCAACCGTTCTCACCGACCTCCCACGTTGTTTGGGACCTCATTGTGATCCAAATCGAGCTCTATTTTCCATACTTTCTCCTTTATTTTCCACCTTTTTTGCGCTTTCATTTCCTCGACTGTTATTTCCTTTTCTAATATTCAAGCTGATTTCATCCACTTTCAGGCTTCGAGCACCATGTTCGACCTTCCCCTTTGCCTCAAGAAGCGTGGTGGCCCTTTCGCCATTGTCTGGTAAGCTTTTTCCGTCTGATTTTTATCAATTTCATTCAAAATCTGCGGTTTCAGGACATTTGGTACTGACAAGAAGGCCCTCCAGCGGTTCAGCGAAGAAGATGTCCTCAAAGTCGACCTCAAAAACATCACGTAAGTGTACTCCCTATCAATTTCTCCATATATCCTCCTTTTTCAGTGTCCGTATCATCGAATGCATCCCCGTTTTCGCCCGCTCACAACACAATGTCTTCAAGCCCGAAACGATGCTTTCCCTGGCTGCCATCGCAAAGATGATCTTGGGTTGCTGTCGGATTCACCTTTACCACAATAACAAGATTGTTTGTAAGTATCTTATTAGCCTTTGAATCCATCGTTTATTCTGATTTCAACCTTTTCAGTGACCGCCGAACGCTGCCTCCAAAACCTCGAAGATCCCCGTGAGATCATGATCAGCCCATTTGACAGTGAAGTCGAAGATTTCCGGAACATGTCCCCCGATGAAGCCGTCACCGATATGGAGCCCATTCCGCAACCGGATATGGACGACTTTTTCGACGAAATGGAAGGTGCTCCACCGTCTCCTCGCGTTGATGCCGCTGTCGACGATGCTGATGTTGTCCCTGGCAAGAAGGACCGTGCGAAGAAGAATCCGAAGCGTACTTGCCGTAATCGTGGCAGATCCGTCGACAGTGACGATGAATTGGGCCAGCCGAAGCGAAAGAAGCGTGCCCCGCGCAAGCCGAAGCTGTCAGCTATCCCGGAGGAGCCGCTCAACGACAACACCACCGCTGTTGACAACATTACCACGGCTGGAGTTCCGACGATTGCGCCGTTGATTGAAGATGTTGAGAATATGGTTTATGAAGATGGTGGAGATTTGGAGGCGCTTGAGTAAGTCTTTATATAAAATTTTATCACTTTAACTTTAAACGCTGTCTTTTTAGTGTCGATGAGCTCGAAAACTTCAACGATCTTGATTTCGTGAGCAATCTCCCTCTGGCCGCTGATGTCAATGCTGCTGTCATCAACCAACCCGAAGAAACCAGCGTCATCATGATGCAGGCCGATGAAACCGTCATCGCTGGCAATGCTGCAACCGACGAACCGATGGATTTGGACGCGCCCTATGATCCTGATGCCGGTGCTCCCCATTTCGACGAGCAATTTGCCGTTCAAACCGACCCCGAACGTGAAGTCGTTATGATGGGCAAAAAGTCCCCCGAGCGAGTGGCTACCTTCCTCCCGCAGGGCCAAACCGACGCCGAAAACGTTGTCTTCCATCAATTTCCCGACAACACTGCCACCTTCATTGAATCCCGTTTCGATGCCACCGACGAAATCGAAATGGCGCGTCGCCGGATCCGTGCTTCCTCCGCTGCCAGCATTACGGGCGATTTTACGAACGTTGTTTCGGAGCCCAACAAGACGGGCAATGTCACGTCCCACCTCGATGAAGTCCCTCAACTCGATTACATGAGTCAACGTTCTGCGTCTTCGGAACCGGAAAACCGTGAACAGTTGCTGGCGATGCGCAATTCGGTCCCCGCTGACGATGCTAGTGTTATTGTTGAGATGGATGACAGAAACGACATCACATTTGCTGATCAAACTGATGCGGATCAGTCCATGTTCATCGCGTATGAAACCAATACGCCTCGGAAGCGACGTGTTTTGAAGCCTCGGACGAAGAAGGATCCGCGGGCTGCCAAAGTTGATCGTGATGTGAGTTCATTTGAGGCCGATTTAGCTTTTCTTATTGTTAAAATTTGATTTCAGAAGCGCTGCTGGGCCAAGATTCGCAAGAACGCATGCCAACGCATTGAGGAATTGAGGATCCGCGATGCTAATCGTGACTACGAGGAAGAAATCGAAATGGAGGAAGGCTTTGGGTTGCTGGATGCTTCTCGTTCACAAAGTCGGCGTCTGACTGCCTCGCCGCATTTTGATGTGATCGTTCAAGAACGTAAGGGTTTCCGCTTCTTGGTCTTTCTCATTGTGTTTTTTAGCCGTCGAAGCAATGGACGATCTCCAGCCCCTGGACGATGCCGAACTCTTCATCGAGCCAGCTGCTGAACTTCCGCAAGACGAAGAGATCCAGCCTCTCGGAGAAGCCTTCGATGAGCGCACTGTCGAAAACCCGCCTGTTGATGAGCCGTCTGCCTTCCAGCCATTGTCTCCGATGTCTTCTCGCTACTCGTCCCCGGCACCTGTTCCGAGCCGTGCTGCTTCTCCGGTTCAGAATCCCGCTTCCCAGGACCTGTTCACTTCCCAGATGTCGGAAAGCGAAGACAGCGATGTCGGCCTCCTTCCCGGCGCTACCTACTTCCTCGCTGACCATCTCAAAGACATCCCGACGGAGTTCAAGTTCGCGGAGATCGATATCGACGACGAGCCCAGCGTGATCAACTTCTCCGATGATCAGATCTATGAGGTCCTCCTGAGCCACAGCTATGCCAAGAAGAAGATCTTGTTCAACTTCAAGGAGCTCTTTGGCCGTTTTGATGTCCATTTGAAGGCTTTCATGTTCCAGGCCCTTACGCGTATGTTTTGTTCGTTCGGCGTACAGTAATGAAAACCGCGATTTCAGTTCTCGCCGGAAAGGAGCGACTCATCATGCTTCCCTGCGACCAAGACGACGACTTACAGTTCTGCCTTGCGCCCGATGCTCACTACCTCAAAGGCATGAAGAAGCTCATTGCTCACGTCCAGAAGACTGGCTGGACTCCTGCTGTTGAGAACTGATGAGTGCAGTTGTTTTTTGTTAGCCAATTTTTGTTTCTAACGCTTTATCAACCTGTCACCACCCTTGTACTTACATTTTTTAGTTTTACTTTTGTTACTGTATTACCTTTTTAACTGATTATGTTAAGTTTTTGTTTTGATACTAAATTTTTTTGTTGATCTTTGGCGTGTTTGTTTACCACAGACGTGAAGCGTTTTTTACGCTGAACTGTATAGTCAAGGGGGAAAGCTTTGGTTTGTTCAGATGGCCAAGATGCATCACGACATGTTCAGGATGCGACTGACCCTCAGTGTGGGGTCAACGAGGATTCCGATTTGAACAGGTGTCGTGGGATTGGTCACGGAACAGCTTCGTGAAGACATGCCTCAGTCTGTTCAATCAGTAATGACCGCAGACTGTAAAACCGTTATGATGTCTTCCTTCCTTGTTTTGACCCTTCTTCTTATCAACTTTCCCGTGGTATTCGCGTTCGGTGACATGAAAGCAACCTGGGTAAGCATTTCCACGTTTCCTATCACCAGTTTTATCAGTTCTGCAGGACTATCTCCTCCCCCGATCCATCATCGACCAAATCCATGCCATCGAAGCCGACGACAACCTTAGCCCACTGGGCATTGAACGCTCCATCAACAAAGTCCTTTGCACGCTTCCACTTTCAACTTTGCGCCTCCTCGAGACCCCGAAATACTTTCAACTGCTGCCAGAAGTCGCTCAATGGCAAATCCGCGAGGTCCTTTACCATGCCAACATGTCCCATGACATGAAGCAGGACATCATTGCCGATCTCGTGGCACGACTACCGCCAGACGCTGTCAAGTTCCCAGAACATAAGCCAAATGAAACGTCCATGTTCTTTGAGAGCTATCATGCCATCGTTTATCGGATTCAGTTTACTTTTGTGAGTGCCGTGGCATCAACCTGCCAGAAAATCGCTAATTGATCGCTTTTCAGTCATTAGCAGAATTGCAATCAAAGCTGTACAGCGACGACTTTGCCGTGATCGAAGACGCCTTCTCAAACTTCACAATGCCAGCCGCCGAGCAGATGCTAACAATCTCTGACGTACTATCAAGGCAGTCTCCTGAAACCCAGAAAGCCCTATTCACGGCAGCCACGGCTCAACCAAAGATATCAGAGTCAAATCAACCAATGCTTATGTTTTTTGATGCTTTCAACGAAAAAATGACTCAATCGACGAAATCGCCATAAATAAAAACGACAAATATGCAATTTTATTATTAAAACTATCG
Organism: Panagrellus redivivus; assembly: GCA_000341325.1. NCBI lineage: Eukaryota > Metazoa > Nematoda > Chromadorea > Rhabditida > Panagrolaimidae > Panagrellus > Panagrellus redivivus. The sequence continues at coordinate 225,408 of KB455261.1, read as the reverse complement.
ACAAAAACTATCGTTAAGGCTGCTAAACATGGTAACATAGGAAAAAGGCTTACTTAAGGTTGATATGTTTGACTTGTACGATCAACAAAACAAGGCAAGAAGCTCAATGACGCGATTCCCAGGCAGCAAACGACCGCTTGGCGTAATCGGCCGCAGTGGCGCCGGCATCGGCGGATTGCGTGATGGCACGGCCAACGATGATGATGTCATTGCCATCGCGGGTGATGGCATCGGCAACGGAGCGCCATTGCTGGCCGCGACCGTCGGTCTTGGCAGATTCATTGACTCCGGGGGTCCAGTAGAGGAATCCGGGCTCATCGGAAGGGCGTTTCTGGCAGATGAAGCCGGAAACGGTTTGGGGTTCTTCGACGGCGATGGCGACGGATTCTGAATGGATGAATGGGGTAAAATGTTGAATGGAGGAAAAGGGACTCACTTTTGGCATAAGCTGCATCGGTAAGAGCGCCTTCGCAAGACAATTCAGCGATGAGGAGCGCTCCTTGGAGGGTCTTCGCATTCTTGATGACATTGCCGACGGATTTGACGATGGATTTGCCCGGGACGGAATGCACGGTGACAACATTGGCCCAATCGGCGATGCGGAGATGGCCAGAGGTCAGCTGGAGTTCGACAGTGTTGCCGGTGTCGGCCAATTTTCTGAAATAACGCTCTTAAACTACGAAAAAAAGTTTAAAAACATACCGATCAGCGAAAAGGACAAACTTCTCCTTCGCAGCGAGAGCCGAAACCTCCGCCGCAAAGGCAGCATCAAAGCCTTCAATGATATCCGCATGCAGCTTCACAGCAACGACGCTCGGAGCAATAGCCTTCACGATTTCGAGAACTTTGGCCTTATCAGTCTCATCCACAGCAACGCAAAGGTTCGTTTTCTTCTCCAAAATGATCTCGAGAACCCGCTTGTTTAACGGATTCATCTCCAAAGCGCTGCGACGTGCCGCCAAAGTCCAATCAGGCTTCGGCGCCGTGTAGTTGATGGTGGCCTTCAGTTGGGCTTCAATTTCGCCCCTTCGGGTAGCCGTAATCGCCGAAGATGAAACCAAATAGTCCAAAATGTTCGTCATTGACACGACACTGTGAAGCGTGATTCCATGCTCTGCCAGCCTTTCGACACCGCCCTGTTCGCGATCAAGGGCGCAGATGACATCAGTGCAGACAAGACCCTCGGCAGTCAGCGCTTCGACGGTTTCAAGGATGCTCGCACCGCTGGTGACGACGTCTTCGATGATAAGGGCACGCTTTCCGGCTTCGTAGACGCCTTCAATGAGCTTCTTGGTGCCGTAGGATTTGGCTTCCTTACGCTTCATCAACATTGGCATCGATAATTGAGCGCTGACGAGAGTGGCAATCGGGAGGGCAGCATACGGTACACCGCAAATGTAGTCGTATTCGATGTTTTTGGCTGTGACGACGGAAGTCAGCTCATGGCAGGTTTCAATGAGAAGCTTCGGGTTCGAGATGAGCATGCGCAGATCGATGTAGATCGGGGACGGTGCGCCGGATTTGAGCACGAACTCACCGAGCTTGTAGACCTGTTGGGTGTGGAATTGAGCGAGGAGGTCGGTTGACATGATTGTGGATTCTGAAGGATGAAAACTGCTTTAAACAATATCAAAACGGTCTTATCAGATACAAAGTTGGTCAAAACCAGTCAAATCAAAGTCAATAAACGCGAAAAAAGGCAATAATTTATCAAATTAACAATCAATCAAGTCCATAAATCAACTTTGCATTGGCGGTGGTCTGGGTCGCGACTTCGGTGGCCGAAACACCCATAAAACCGGCGACGAGCTCACAGATCGCGGCCAGCGAGCACGGCTCATTTCGATTGAAACTGGAATGCTTGTGCAGGGCCAGAGCTTCGGGGGTTAGGGCGTTCCTAATCTCGGCAGGGATCTTCTTATCGTTGACCTTTGGGTACATGTACGGCGCATCGGTCTCCAGGACTAGCCTGTCCAAAGGGATGTGGCCGTTTTGTAGGGCGAACTTGACGCCGTCCGGGGAGCGATCTTTCCAAAGGAAGCCTGAAAGGGGGGAATGGTTTGTTTTTGTAAAATGGGCGGAAAGAAGCAAAACATGAGCTCTTTGGCAGCGAAAATGACAAATGTTTTTAAGAAATATGGGGAAATGGCTCATAAAAAGGAAGAAAATCTTGAAATTAGGGGTTTTTATATATAAAATGTTACAAAAATCGCACTTACCAGTCAATCCAATATAAAAACCCTTCGAAATGTACGTCTTTGCCTCCTCCGCCGTCCCAGTAAAACAGTGAATCACAACTTTCGGCAACTTTCCTTCAAACTTCCCCAAAATGGACAGCATATCAGCAGCTCCCTCCCTCTCATGGATGAACAAAGGCTTCTGAAGTTCCACGGCAAGCCCAACCTGCTTTTCGAAGACCTCTTTCTGGACCTCTGGCGGCGAAAAGTTCCGATTGAAATCGAGCCCGCATTCGCCCACAGCAACACATTGTGGATCCTTCACAAGTTCCCGTAGGACGCCTTCGGTCGATTCTTTATAGTCCTTCGCATCATGGGGATGGACACCGGCGGTGAAGTACAAAAATCCTGGATATGGTTTGACCAATGCGGCTGCTTCCTGGCTGAGCTTCTCCGATGTACCCGTTATCATGATTTTTGATAGGCCTGCAAGGGTGTTTATCAGTGCCGCGGGGTGTCTGGCTGATTAGGAAAGTACGGAAGGCTGTTTGCATAAGATTTTCAATGAAATTAGGCCAAAGTTGTTCTTCAAAATATATAAAAACAACTCACCCGCTTGTTTCGCCCTTTCAAGGACTTTCTCGAAATCATTTTTGTAGCTTGGGTGCCCGAGATTGGCCCCGATATCGACAAGCTCGTAAGGGACAGTCACCATTGCTCGGATGACGGATTTAAGCATACAAAAATTGCGAAAGAAAAAAGTTATCAGCAATCAAGCAACCTCGAACAACTTGTTCAACAGCTCTTCAAAGGCCAAACTCAAACTCACTTTCTTCGCCAGCATCAACGCTTCCCATAAAATGTGCATCCTCCAACACAGACGCACAACGCACGCCCCGCGCCAACAATCGTCCAACCCCACACCTCCCTTCCCAATTTAAACGCCCGCGTCCCTTCCCTGGCATTGTGTGCACCCCGCCAGAGCCTACTGTGGCCGCGTTTTCGCCTCCAATGCTCACTTTCCACCCGGTTTTTCCCTTTTTCGTCCCTTTTTCAACAATAACAGCTTTATTTTCCAACAAATTCACGTGTTTTCCACCTTAATTTTGATGCTTGATCGAGTACTCGTAATAATTGATCAATCCATCGCGATCCGCATCCAAATCGTTGAGTACGGCGTCGACCATTTTCTCGATCTCGCTGTCGTCCATTAGTCGCGAATGCTCTTCGTGCGAGTGTGTCAACGCCTGAAACGTGTCCATTATAATCCGCCCATTAAAGTTTCCATGCAGTTTGATATATATTTTGCGCTCCTTTTAGGCATCTTGTCAGTCCCCAAACATGGTTCGTATGAGCGTTTTGGCCGATGCGCTTAACAGCATTAACAATGCCGAGAAGCGCGGTAAGCGTCAAGTCATCATCCGCCCTTCGTCGAAGGTTATCATCCGCTTCCTTACCGTCATGATGAAGCACGGTGAGTGCCTTTTATTGCATTGGGAAAGAAATTTTATATATAAAATCTGCGTTTTCAGGTTACATCGGCGAGTTCGAGGTTGTCGATGACCACCGCTCTGGCAAGATTGTCATCAACCTTACCGGTCGCATCAACAAGTGCTCCGTCGTCAGCCCCCGTTACGACATCCAGCTCAAGGAACTCGAGAAGCACACCACCAGCTTGCTCCCGTCCCGTCAGTTCGGTTACATCGTTTTGACCACGTCCGGCGGTATCATGGACCACGAGGAAGCGCGCCGAAAACATTTGGGAGGCAAGATTCTGGGCTTCTTCTTCTAATGTGTTATAACAATTTTTGGATCGGATCGAGAGATCACTGTTTTGTTGTTATGCTATTAAAGTTTTTAAAATAAGGCTTATTGTTGTTCGACGTGTGTCAGAGAGGGGTGCGCATGAAGGTTATACTTGCCTTGATGAGCTCAATACCGTCAATGGTGTAGTCCTTGTTGAGGTCATGCATGGTGAAGTAGTGGAAGCGTTGGGTATCGGCATCGAGATCAACATCGTCGACAGCAATCTTGTCTTCGAGATGCATCTTAATGTGCCTAAATTTGGAGGTTCAGAAGGGTCAGTTGAATGGAAATGCTTACTCAGCATCGTGGAGTTCCTTATCCGTGCCGAATTCACGGATTTGCACGGCTGAAACAGTTTCAATATACAAATATCAGTTTATAAAAATAAAACTTGCCGGAGGCAATGCCAATTATGCAAACCAAGACGTAAACAAAGTTCATGATGGTTCAATCGAATCTGAAACTTTTGACCAAACTTAAAATTTACCGAAATTCCTTTCACTTTCGACCAGATTTCCAATCCTGACGTGTCGTTCGACGATTAGGCCAGCAAACCGAGCTGCTTCTTCCTGGCGATCGTTATTCCACGGTCGTTATCAGTTCCCGACGTTGTACAACCAAGCTATTTATCATTCAACGTCCCCACAGTTACACGTGTTCCCATAAGCTAAATGCATTCTCTTTTATTTGAAAAACGAATCTCATAACCAACTATCGGGATAATAACCACAACCAATTTGATATAATAACTTACTAATCTATCGTTAAATTACTTTTTCAATAGAATTTGTTTGACTTTAAAAGGCAAAAAGTATCACAGTTTAGCACGTTTGTCCAAATTTCGCTGCGAAGATGACTCGATTCAAAAATAAATCGTACGGTCATTTTGACAATTGAAATGCGCAGTGTTAAGCTTAAAATTAAATAATACAACAGAGGTGAGAAACCCTTAATCACAGTTATTATGCGGAACACGATGCGGGTTCTGCGATGTATGTGAAGTCATTGACACGGAAGTAGGTAGCGATAGACACGAAGGCAGTGGGCTCGATTGACGGAATCCTTGGCGCTTATTGTCGCGGCGGTTGCTGAGCTGCGTGGGCTCGTGCGGCTTCCTCGCGTTGCTTCTGGGCTCGGATGAACTCGCCGTAGTCGATGAAGCCATCGGAGTTGAAGTCGTCCTCCTTGAGGATGGAGTCGATCATTTGCTCGAGTTCAAGCTCAGTCGGGAGGGGTGGCGGTTGATGGGCGTCGGGACGGTTGGGATTCGGGTTTTCTGAAGCCACCAATATCAAATCAGTTTGAAATTTTATAAAAAAACCCAACCTTGATGGAAATGCGTGATAGCCTTGATCAGCTCAACACCATCCAAACGGCCATTCTTATCCAAATCGTGCATGTTAAAATAATGGAATTGCATCTGTTCTGGGGTCATGTTAGCCGTGGGATCGACTTTACCCTCTAAATGTTCTTTAATATGTCTGAAAGAAGACCATTGTTAAGAAAAAAATATATAAAAACAAAAAAGTTCCAACTCACTCGCTATCCTTGACAGCTTCTCCACCGAATTGCTGGGTTGGAGGCGAGTTCGGATGCGCTGGGGGCACTTGCTGTTGTTGATGGCCAGCTTGGGCTTGGGCTGAAAGGCAATTTTGAGGATTCTATGAAGCGAGAAAGGTCAAAGACGACTAACCTTGATGGTGAGCCTGTGGCGGTTGGTTTACATTGTTCGTGCCAGGGAAGGTCGGCGGTGAATGCGCCGCACCCAAAGCTGCTAACGCTACCACGAGGAACCCGAGTCGTGCCATCGCCTGAAATTAAAGCTGAATAACGATGGTACAGGTGGAAGATAATACGGGACAGAAGGCGTGAAAAGTGTCGACGTCATTGGGGTTTTGTTTCTGATTTGCGGGGTTTTTTCGCGGTGGAACAGGTTTTGGGCAGAAAGTGTGCTAATTGGGGGTATTGTTTTTCGGTGATTTTCGCCACGATTTTTGTTAATAAATTGGATGGTTTTGTATTCTGCGCATTCAGAATGGAAAGGGGAATAAAATGAAACAAAAATCAGGGCGATTGATAACAGATAAGCTGAGATATTAGCGATTTTGTCCTGCGCGCACCGGACGCACTTATTTCCAGTCTGGTCCGGCCACGCGTGCGCTCTTATTCATCGTCATGTTTGTGGTTTGTCTTCGGCCGACGAAACTGACGTGTCGCCTTCCTTCGAGGCTGTCTTTCGTCCCCTACTGACGCCCCAGGCCATCGGTGATCCACCTGGCTTCCTCGTCGTGATCCCGAAAAGGTAAATCGATAGACTGTTTGCTTTGATTTGCTTGAGTTTTTTGCTTTTTTCTTCTCGCTTTTGTAACACGGACCATGTTTGACCACCGATTTTCCTCCCTCAATCAATAGCGTTCTCCTCTTTGGTTTCCAAATATAAAATCCTTCAGAACCTCGCTCGTCACCTGTTTGCCGTCTTCCAACCCCAACGGCCAAATCCATCTTTGCCGTTCGACATCAGTGAATGTACCATCAGTCGTCGGCTGCTCGGCACCGCAGGCACGGCGGCCCAGAATCGTACAGCGCCACCACCGTTGATTTCAGTGAAACACCGCCGCCATCAGTGCCGGGACCACCGATTGTTGACGTCGACGAGAACAAGTACCATCCCGCCCACGGCCGAGGCCTTGTTTCGAGCTTTTTGCCGCGATCCGACGTCCTCGCCAACGGCTTCAACCAGTACTTTGCCGCGCCGGCTTCGAAGATTTGGACGGGAGCCCAGGTTGGTCTTTTATTTCCATTCCATCTGAAGGATCCCTAATTGTGAGCGCAACAATCGAAAGCCCGAAATGCATTCCTTCATCGATGCTTATCTGCGTCGTGGCATTCGTTTCGCTGTCAGTCGCGCTCGCTCCCGCTGCGAATACACGTTTTTGGAATTGAACTGTCAACGAAACGGATCAATTTCTGCATCCACCGCATTTTGGGGGTTTCACGTCATTCCAAAGTCGATAAATTTACATTTCTTTCGTTTTTCTGTCTTTAAGTTTTGCCCTTTGAACTTTCTTTTGTTTAATTGAAAATGTTTACCGAAATTTTTTCCAAATTTTGTCCCACTTTTATCCCTGAAGTTAGCCGAAATCAATCTCAAGCCAATTCGTTTTATAAAAAACCTTCCAGGTCCTCGCCGATCAAGTCAACAGCCAACTCCCCCAAGGCGACCCTCAATCCAGTGCCTACGGCTATCCCCAACCGACCCCCGCCACCGACGACGAAGAGGACCCTTCCGACCCGTTCCAATCCATCGACATGCCGTTCCGCGATCGCACAAATGAATTCAAAACGATCTGCAAGTCGTATGAGATGAAATTTCTCAACAATGGCCGAGTCCATAATCGCGACGATCGGAATAAGATTGTAGCGGGTTCGATTGAGTTTAATCAGCGGGCAAAGTATGTTTTTTTAAGTTTTTCTTTGGTGTGAAACTCAAATTGATCGATTTTCAGACGTATTGGCCGCTTTTTATCCTCAACATGCGTGAAAATGGAAAAACTGACGGAATTGGCGAAGAAGAAATCACTTTTCGACGATAATACCATCGAGATTGAACGGTTACAGAAAAACGTCCAAGAAGATATTACGGGCTTGAACAATCAGATTGCGGAGTTGAGCCATCTATTGGCACAGAGCAAAGGCGGGCAAGGAAGCTCGCACAATAAGTTGGTCGTTGTCGGGCTACAGTCGAAATTGGCAAGTGTTGGACAGAATTTTAAGAATGTTTTGGATTTGAGAACACAGGTGAGGCACTTTTCGAGTCTATTTTTGGCAATTTTAAGGTAAAAATGCCCTTCAGAACATGAAAGCCAAGAAATCCAACCGCGAAAAGTACTGTCAAGCCGAGCCAGTACCCTCTTCCATGCCGAAATCCCGCTCCAATGTGCTCTTCCAAGACGATGCCACCGCCTCAGCCGCCGTTCGTCACAATGACAGCTTCGTCGTGGACCTCGATCAAATGCAGCTTCAAGAACAATCGCCTCTCCTCGACAACACGGACACCTATTATCATAGCCGATTGAATGCCGTGGAAAACATTGAATCGAGCATCACCCAATTGGGGCAAATCTTCTCACAGCTGGCGCATTTGGTCCAAGAACAGGGCGAAATGATCACACGTATCGATAGTAACGTTGAACACACAGCCGTCAATGTGCAAGCCGGTTACGAGGAGCTGGTACGCTACTTTGCCAATATTAGCCGCAGTCGATGGTTGATGATCAAGATTTTCGGCATTTTGGCCGTGTTCATTGTGTTTTTCATCGTGTTCTTGGCATGATGAGGGTTGACTGTACCGATGACTTTCACTTTGTAATGTTTGGGGGGTTTTGCATGCCTTACTTTTCGCCGGAGAAAACAGACAGACTAATTTATTGCAGAGAGTAATTTATAACCATTTTGTCTTGTGAATTATGTAAAAACGAAAAGAGAAAATATTAAAATTTCTTTGACAAAAATTTTATCGATTGATTGATTTATGGATTTGTAATCCGTGCCCTATGGCCTACCTTACTGATAGATGCATCTGGATGAAGTTTGTGTAGTTGTCATTTTAGTTTCTCTCTACTTACGCATCAATCAGCCTCTGGACAGGTTCCACGATTGGCACCTTTCTGCAGCCATGGCTCGACGCGTGACGTTGCCACTGATTGTGGCTGTCAGCTTCGCGTGCACAGCCTTGACGATCGTGAATGCGTTGATTTTGAAGAAGCAGTTTTATCCGTCGGTGGTGTACATTACGAAGAATAATTTGAGTATGGCGGTGGGTTTTTTGAAAATGAATATTTTTGTGCGAATGTGATTTGTTAACAAAAGTTGTGTGCAAATGACGTTTTCTTGTATTTGCAAATTTTTGTCGAACGCGATTTCTTCATTTGCACACAATTTTTGTTGAATGGAGATTACGTGTTTGCACGCTTTTACTATATTAATTTTGCGTTCGCTTAGTTGTGCGAATGTGTTTATCACACTCATACTTGCAAATGTTGCTAATGCAGGTCTAGCGTTCGAAACTAAAAACCCTCTAATTTCAGGTCGTCTACGCCCAGGGCGCCGTCCTCGCCTACCTCGCCTTCTCCTTCGTCCGATACATCTTCTTCGGTCAACTTCGAGCCGCCGAAGTCGAACATGCTACTGAACGTGTATGGCACGCTGTCATGGAGACCTGTCTCGCGTTTGCCGTTTTCAGAGACGACTTCTCGCCCGCATTCGTCATCCAATTCGTGATTCTGTTTTTTGTGAAAGCCTTCCATTGGCTCGCTGAAGACCGTGTCGACTACATGGAACGGATTCCACTTATTACGCTAACCTTCCACGCTCGAATCCTCGGCATTTCCGCCCTTCTCGCTGGCATCAACTCACACTTCATGAGTGCCGCATACTTCCACACAGTTGCCAAAGGCGCTTCTGCTCAGATTGTGTTCGGATTCGAGTATGCCGTTCTGATGACGATGGTCCTGCACATTGTGATCAAGTACCTGCTGCACACGCATGACCTTCAACAGACGAGCCCCTGGGAAAGCAAGGCTGTCTACATGCTGTATGCCGAGTTGCTCGTGAATGCCCTCCGATGCATCCTGTTCTTCTTCTTCTTCGTGATCATGATGAAGATCTCCACGTTCCCGTTGTTCGCGATTCGACAGTTCTACCTGACGATCAGAAGCTTCCAGAAGGCCTTGAACGATGTGATTCAGTCGAGACGGGCCATCCACGCGATGAACCATCTGTTCCCGCTGGCGACGGCAGAAGAGCTGTCTTCCGGCGATCCGACGTGCATCATCTGTCGTGAGGAGATGACTGTCGAGAGTGGAGCGAAGAAGCTGCCTTGCAATCACATCTTCCATCCGAATTGCCTTCGGTCGTGGTTCCAGCGTCAACAGACCTGTCCGACTTGCAGGACTGAAGTATTGGGTACGTCTTTTCCTCTTTTTTTGACTTTGTTAATGAAAGATTTTGTTTAGCCACCGCCCAGCGCCGCCCAAATGTCATCCCCGGTGCCCAGGCTGCCCCCGCAGCAAATGGAAACGCTGTCCCAGGCGCTGCCCCCGCACCGCCGTTGGCCAACGGCTTCCAGGCCCAGATCCAGATCCGTCAAGGCATCCCGATGTTCAATCCGAATATCTTCCGTCATTTCCTTCAGCAGCATCAACGCCAGCACCAAATCTTCCAGCAAGGCCAAGCCGGTGCAGCTCCAGCCCCTGGCGCCGATGGCGCTGTTCCCGCAGGTCAGCAAGCTCCCGCCGGTGCTGCTGCTCCACCGCCGATGCCCTTCCCGTTCATGGCCCACAACTTTGGATTCCCACCGCCGCCACCGATGCCCCAACAACCGCAACAGGCTGCGGGTGAAAATGGTGAAGCTACCCCAGCTGCTGCTCCTCAAATGCCGACCGGTCCCTTTGGAATGCCCGGACAGCCTGGCGCCATGCCGATGCCGTTTGGCTTCCCGCCACCGATGCTGCCTGGACCTTCGCCGTTCCGATTCCCGCGACCGCCGGCGACTTCTGGCTTGTCGGATGAGGAGCTTCGTGCTTTGGAAGGCACCACTCGGGAAGCTGTTGAAGCGAGAATTCAAGCGTTGAGCAATGTGAATGTGCTTTTGGATGCTGCGGTGTTGCAGTTCCAGCAGTATTTGAGCGTTGCCAACACCATGAGGTTGGTTAAAGGTGTATTTTACAAATGAAACCAAAAGTGTTTTCAGTCTGGCGACCCCTCCTGCTCCGACTTCGACGGCATCGCCTCCGGCTCCAACCCCGGACCCTGATGCGGCTGCCCCCACTGCGACAACCACGACTGAGCCGCCAGCTCCAGCTCCGGCCACCCCAGCTGACGATATCGATGTCACGGCCCCTCCGACCAATCCGGATCCCGCTCCAGCGCCAGCTCCCGTCGACGCCGCTGCTTCAACCTCGCCACCACCGGCCCCCGAATCCGAACCCCAGCCTGGCCCTTCCACCGACTCACTCCCGAAGCAACAGATCCCATCCATCCCCGCCCCGACAGAAAACACCACCGCTTCATCCTCCACCACCCTTGAAGGCGAAACCGTCACCGAGTCGTCCGTGAGCCCCGAAGAGCAGGACGAGATCCGTCGGCGTCGGGCCCGTTTCCTCGAAACATTGGATCGCTAAACCGTCCAAACATAGAATTCGCTGCTTATCCGTTTGATCACCATCCGGGTCATCGTCGTCCAATAGTTTAAATTATTTGTTTTGTACCTATCCAAACCAAACGCCCATCGATTTGTTCGCCTTCTTTTCTTGTTTTGAATGCCAATTATCATCGTCTTGTCGTTTTTCATATTTGTGATAATCAATCCAACTACGGTTATTATCAGAGTACTCTTGGTATGCATGTTAATTTAAGTGAGAGAGTTGCAATAGTCGTACTTTCACCCTTTTATTTTATATAGGATTTTGCTCACTTTAAATGTTATAAAATTTGATATAATACATCAACGAAAAATTATCAATGAAAATATCCAACTAACAAGCCATCTTGTTTAATGTAATCAATAGTTTGATATGGCCGTTTAGGGCGGCAGTGTTTAACAGCAACTCCTGAGAAAACGTATGTCTTGATGACAGCCCTTGCCAACGAAGCGGTTTGGTTTTGAAGGAAACGAAGGTTCACGTTTTTTGGATGAGTTGGTAGTGCCTAAAATGAAAGGTTGACATGATTCATCCACACTCGACAGCGAACTTACCAAAATAGAATCGAAAACATCAAGAACCGCGTTTTTCGGCATGTCAAGGCCAGAAACGTAGAGTTCATCTGGACAGAGCCGATATTCTTTAATGGCATTTGCTATGCCTTCGCCGTGCGCAAATTCTTCCATATTAAACCTAAAACAATAAAAGTATAGAAAAAGTAAAAAAAAAGTATGTCAGAAAATCTTACAGAATGCTTTTGCAGTGCATTATCAACGGCCAAAAATCGGTGACCGGCATCGGCTTGGTCAAATTAACACCGGTTAAAATTGCAACCTTATCGTGATTGCGATACTTGAATAGGTATTTCAAATCATCGGGGCTTACGGTCCCTGTTGAAATCCTCATCGAATTTGAGTAACAAGTTACCCGGTTTTTGATGAACGCAGCGACAATGTCAGAAACGTGGCCGTGAAATTCGACGAATTTACAGATAATTATGTTTCGCTTCATACTGTTTGAAGGGTTTACACGTGTCTGCATGTTATTCTAAAACTGAAATTGTTAAACCGAAAAATGAAAAGACGTCATACATGTTTGAGTCGAAGCTCAGAATAATACCAAAAGGTAGGCTTATGTCGCACCATGAGGGTGGTAAAGAGCGGTGAAATGGCCGTATACTTTGACGGAGGTGCGTCTTCAAAAATGGGATTGGTGACTTCGAAAGGATGCAATTCGGCAAAGCGAATCAGCCAATCGTATGTGAAGCGCTTGATGGCGGTATCGTTGGATTTAGTCGACATGTTTGAAGAATATTGTTTCAAAAAAAAATGAATGAATGAAAATGAATGAATGTTTGAAGAAATATTCAGAAAAGGCACAATGCTAACCGACACAACACGGGTAGGCAACAACCTTTCGACAGTATTAGCTGCTCGAATGACGCGACCCTTGCGCTTTTTTAGGTACGATGATGCTGTTCGGCGTAATCATCGATTACGGTCAAACCCAGGTTTGCAGCATGTGCGTACAGAATGCAAGTGTGCTTTTCTTGGGGGAGGGGTTTGGAGTGCACTTCCATAGAGGATAGCGGTTTTAGCGAAAAAGTGCCCTTTGCCCCTCCCCCTTTGGATTTTTCAAAATCCAGACGCCGAAAAATCACTTTTTGGTCCCCATATAACAACTAATTCTGTATACAGCCCTGATCCCTTTGTTTCGTTAAGTGTCAACAGCCAAATTTCACCCTTACTTTCATTTTAATAAGGACTTTCCTTAAATAAAATAATACATGAAATTTAGTTAGGAATCAACATAAAAACATCATCACTGTTACAAGGTTCATTGAAAATGGCACTGGGTTTGGAAACGAAACAACAAAATCACCGGACAAAAGTTTAGAAAGGATCGTTATCAGAATCCGACAGGGCCAACAGCGCTGCTGCGGCACGCCGGTTTTCTTGTTCCATCTCTTCGTCGACTCTCGGTCGCACAAGTGGAAGTTCCGAGCCGTCGTTGGCTTCATTGGTTGTTTTCGGGGCATCACCAGTGGGACCATTGGCGGCAGTTTCAGCGGGGGTGTCGTCCCTGGATGGCTCATTCGAATTCTGTCGACCGGTGGTCTCTTGTTTCACACTGTTGAAGTACTTTGACACGCCATCACTGAGCTTCTCGGCATCGTGTTCGTGGCCATTGGTGAGCGGTGGCGCCGTCGATGATCCAGGCTCAATGGAAGGCGTTGGTGGAGGGGACTTTGGTTCGAGGAGCTTGAGTTCGGCCGAGATCGCTTTGAGGTCTTCTTCAAAGGTTAGAACCGGATCCACGTCCTTGTCGTCGCGCATGACATGGGCACCATAATCGGCCGTCGAAATGAAGGGGTACGGCAGCGTCAGCTTCTTTGTATGGAATTCGTTTTGGGTGTTTTCGATGATTATGTCGATGAAATCCATGATGTGGTGCTGAAAATGGCATTCAACATTAACAAAACCCAATAAAACGTCAGAAACTCACAATAATCAATCGATTGATACACGCTTGTGTGAGGCCGTACCTCGTAAGCGTCTCCACATCGACAATAAGGCTCTCATCAGCGGCACCGACGATGATCAAACCGGCTTGGGCGACAAAGTTCTCCAGACAGTCAACGACATCCGCGACGACGGCATTTTCGGCTTCTTCGCCGATAATCAGCAAAGTCGGACAATACGTCCGTAGCATCTTATCACCGACAATGCCCCGATGTCCATGGGGTGACATCATCGGAATGGCGAGATCGATCAGTCCAGTGATGCCAGACACGTCCAACACGGCTTCATGCACGAATAAGCATGGCAAGCCCCAGGCCGCTACGAAGATCCGATCACCTGGACGACGATTGATGATGTCTTTCAGCTTGTTCCGGACATATTCGACGGCGTAATCACTGGCTTGGTTCATGTTGGGGTTCTTGTCCATCGGGAACGGGTCATTGATGGCTAGCTTTTCGACGACGGCACCCATGCTTGACAGACCGCTGAAAGTGAAAATTTGGGGCTGAATTTTGATAAAAAGTGAAACACTTACAGAAAAATTTGTTCATGGGCATGGTAAATCGGCGAAATCGTATCATCATCGAAGGTGATACCCGGATACACGAGGACGACGTAGACATTGGGCTTTTTGAGCCGGCGTGTAAGCTGGGTCAGCATCCGGATGTAGGGATCGCGGGCTCTTTCGACAACAATCTTTCCCATAATTTCGTTCGTGACCGCGATGGAATCCACGGCTTTCTGGACAAAGAGATCACTCAATGTTGTACCCTGGAATGGAAAATAATGTAAACGTAAAAAACCGAGAAAAAGAACAACTTACCGCCGGTCTCAAGTACTTCAACAACGTCAAATACGATCCCAACTGATACTCGTCGAGGTTCTGCAACAACCAGGCATGGGCTTCCATGAACTCAACAGAAAAATGGAGAAAAATGATATTACGAAATTTGGTCGCATTTTGAAGTGAGTGTGCATGGAATAGAGCCATCGAATCAGATCGCCCCGCAATGGCAATTTCCATGGTGTATTGATCCGAAATAACGGCGCCCAGATCGAGAAGGGCCTTTCCGCGGATGTCGAATTGGGCCACCATGGCTTCAGCGACTTCTTTCATCTCGACAAGGGTCTTTCGCTCCACTCGGGGCAGCAGCTCGATTAGTTGACGAACAAGCTTCGCAGAGGCACGGTTGTGTTCCGGTGGTGGTGCATCCAAAGATCGTGGTGGCAGGACAGGGTCAGGGGAACCGACGTCAAGGATGTCATCGTCTTCGCTGTCGTCATAGTCTTCGGTCAGGACTGTTGTTCTGAAACCACAACATTAGAGAAGTCAATAAAAATTAGATAAAAACTCACGTTAAAATCTCCCTGAGAAAGAAATTCTCCTCATAATCGTCTTCGTAATGCTTCAACGACTTGGCAATATGCTTATGAAGGCGCGACAGATATTCGATGGCATCGTCGCCGTAATCGATGATAGTCCGATCGATGTTGAGATCGGATGTGTCGAGGCTTTCACCGGAAGCTGCAAAAATTAATTTTCAAAGACATCCAATCAAAAATTCAAACAACTCACAATCAAAAGCCACAACTTTCGCCTTCTTAGCCGGTCCTCGCGTCGGAGCTGTGGCACGTCGCTTCTGATTCGCCAACGGTCGCCCTGTATCGTACCCATAGCCATTCGTGTAGTCGTCTTCATACTTGAACATGTGACTCGCGGTCCCAGCAGATGCGGGAATCTGATATGCCGATGATGGTCCTGGTTGTTGTTGATAGTAGTTCGCTGGAGCATAACTCGAAGACGATGGAGCCGCCGTTATGCTTGCCCGTTTTTGCATGTCTCTCGGCATGAGGGATGGCGCGAGATCGGCAACGCCTTTCGACTTGTTCCGACTGGGACGATTGAAGATGTTCTCAGCCAATGAGGTAGGTCGGTGATATGAAACTGTTGAGGTAGATGGAGCAGGCTTCGGGGCAGTGGATGCCGAAGTCGATGGGGCGGCGAAAGTTGGTGGATTGAAAACAGATGGCTGCGGTAAGTAGGTCGGCGGTTGTAGCGAGACTGGAGTCGGTGCGGGCGTTGGATTCAGGGCCATCATCGGCGAGTGGTATCCGAACATGGATGAGGTGGCATTGTTGAAATTCACGGCATAATCTGACCGAGACATGGCCGGAGCGGATAGCAATGGGATTGAGACCGTCGGCGGCGGGTTAGTTGATGGCAGATTCATCGAGGTTGATGCCGGTTGTATCGCAAATTCCGGGAAATTGAACATAGAAGCAGATGGGGCGGCATACATAGGTGTCTTTGATTCCCGTCGCTTTGGAGGGGCACTTATCGGCTGATCGATATGACCGGGATACTCCTTCGAAGGCGGCGGCTTCCGAATACGCCCAGATCGGCTCGTTGTCGCCAAACTTATCAATGAACCTACATCTTGCGGTGTCAATGGTCTTGATGGTATCTTCGGTGATGATGCACTTGACTTCAGGTTAAAGACAGCCGGTGTAACTGGTCTGGACCCTCCTGAGGCGAGCTTAGACAAATTCAGCTTAATCGGCGGTACTTTCGGCTGTGCTTCTGCGTTTGCAGATGCCATAATCGACGAAACCAGCTTTGAAACGATATCTGCTGGTGTGTTCCTTCCGGAATCTGACGGGGCGGCAGCTGGCGTTGCGGGTGTAGATCTTCCACTTCCACTGCGAATGCCCTTCGGAATCCGTAGAGTCAACTTTGGCCGCTTTTCTGGGTCTGTGATCGGCTGGAGTTCTATTGTTTGCGGCTCTGGTGGTGGCAAAACAGGCGCTATCGGTGGTAAGACTGGTACTATTGTCGGTAAGGCGGGTGCCGGCGTTGAAACTTCCGTCGGCGCAGCTTCAGCCGTTGTTGACTTGTTGGGCGTCGTACTGCTTGACTTCGGCTTCGACGGCTTTTTTGGAACTTTCGGACTGATAAAACTCGATGAAGAGATGGAATCCCGACGATGGCTGCTCCCTGAAGTGGGGTCATAGTCCTTGGAGGGTGGTGCTTTCCGTTCTCGACCAGTTCGAAGGGATATGGAATGTGCCGGGGGAGTCGCTTTGGACGTCGATGGAGTCAGTTTAGATGGCGCCGGTGAATTGAAAGAGGTTTCAGCCGATGTTGGCGTCGATTCGGAGTCCATTTTGAAGATGGAAGACAGTCCTTCTGGGATATTTTCCGGCATTTTGACCGCCGCAGGTTCGACTGTCGAAGTTGACGGTTCCGGCTCAGGTTCGCGTGTTTCAGCGGTCGTAACATTAGGAGATGCATCCGATGCCGTTGAATTCGCTTCAGAAACAATGGAAACCGTCGGCTGTAAGAAAAAAATATATAAAAACCTTACAAAGACGAAAGTTAAACCCACATCAACATTTTCCATCTTCGAAACACTCGGACCAGCATGAACATCGACTTCACGGCTTTCCTCACCCTTCTTCGGCACTTCAACCTTCAGCGGAAACAGTTCATCATCGCTGTGACTGTTATAGGTCGTTCTTTTCAATGATAGGAACGCTCTTGGTCGAGTTGGCGCCGAACTTGTGCTTGGACCGGCTTCATTGCTTTTGGGCGCTTTCAAGCCTGGCAAATTCGGTGGTTTCTTGGGGGAAACGTCGATCAGCAGCTTTGGCTTATCTTTCGTCGGTGATTTGCTTTTCTGGAAGGATGTTTCGTAAGCGGCACATTAAAAAAAAGTGAAAAACATACGGATTTGGCTTTGGAAGCCGGTATACTCGACGAAGACGACGGAGCATCATCCAAAACAACTGGTGTGGATGCTATCGGCAATGGAGTGGCTTTAGATTGGGTCGGGGTTTTCTTTTTCGACTTTGGGGTCTTAAATTATGAAAATTATATATAAAATTTGAAAATTTGCGACAAAATTTCAATTCCCCACCTTTTGACTGCCATTTTTCTTCGAATCTTCCGGGATTACAGCCGGAGATGATGGCCCCGGTTCCAGATCGATTGGTGTAGTAGGTGGTCCCTTCTTGGGCGCTTTTGCCGACTTTGGTGTGACAGTTTTTGGTCCATTTTTGGGTGTTCCCTTCTTCGAAGCTGTCGGCGGCCCGGACGGTTCCGGCGAAAATGTCTTCGGCTTATGCGACTCCCGTCTTTTCCGTCCACTTAGCAAGGTATCTGACATGATCTTGTGGCTGGCCTGGAAGCGCGAAAGAATATAAAACTGTTTTGAAGGTTCAGGTTCCAAAAAACTGTCAAAAACACCAACATACTTAGAAATGGTCAATCAACGACGCCCCTACCTTCACGGAAACCAACTACAATCGATGCCGGATAGCACGGGGCGTGGCTCGGAAGTTTAAAATTTAATCAGGAAGCTATGGAAGAGCCAAACATGCGCACCAACTGTCAGCCGATGGTCGGTGAAAAAATGCGCGCGCGCAACATGGCCGGAGTTGGCGCAGCGCCAACTCTGTCGAGAGGCGTTTTTCCGTGCGGGACCAGTTTAGTGGGACGTTTGCTCCCGAGTTTGGTTGCGTTTTGCTTTTGGGGATCTTTTCGCGGAAATCCGGCCGTTTTTAATCAAAAATGTCGACCCATGAGTTGAAGAAGTTTGTCGTGGATGGCAATGCTAGCGGGCACGAGCGGAGGTTGCAGGTTTTGAGGACTTTTACGTGGAATTTGCAGAGTGAGAAGCTTTGTGGGAAGTGAGTTTGCTTTTTTGAACTTTTTATATATATTTTTTTCGTTTTATCCCTTTTCAACCACCTTAAAGCCTTTTAGGACCTAGTACCAAACTTTTCCATGCTTTTAATCAAAATTTTATCAATCAAATCCTTCAGGTTATCCCTGCGCAGTCGGACCGTCCTCAACCAAACCGATTCCTTCTTCAAGAAGCAACTTGCCGTCTATCGGGCAGCAGAACAGGATTTCCAGGGTTATGAAGAAGACAGTCAACGAATGGGTATGATTTTCTTTCCTTTTTTGACAAAAATTTTATATAATTGCCACCATTTTAGACGCCCTCATGTCCGAACGCAAAGCCGCCCTCACATCCCTCCAACAAAAATGGCGTGAAGTCAACATTGAAAAGCAGAACCAAGAGAAGCGCGAAGCCCTTGCTCAAGTCGTCGCAGCTTTACCCTCCCGAGAAGAATCCCAAGCCATCATAGCCGATTTGGATCGTCAACGACAACTTCTCGCCGAACGTGAACGCGCCCTCAACGACAAGTACGAAGCCCGTAAAGAACTGCTCTTCCCACTTGGCGTCAACCTAGCCATGGTGTTCGCCGAATTCAAGGAAGACGTCGAAGCTCGACAGAAGCGGATTGCCGCACAGAAAAGCCACAAAGAAGGTTCGAAGACGCCGTTTGACGATTCCGGTAACAGTAAAACACCCGAGCCGGGAAATTGATCTGATCTCTGTTGTTAGTTTAAAACGGGGCCAATTTTGTACCTATTTATTGATTGAGGGTTGTCGTGATGTATATTAGTGTTTGTGTTTTAAATAAAAAGCTAACCCTTTGCGACGCTGTGTTACCATGACGACGCCCAGTGCCTGTGGCACGCGCTGTAAAGCTCAAATGTGCCGTAAAGAGCAAACTCATTTCAGCTTTGTAGTAGTACTAAAACCGAAAGAGCGATGGTGTCGGTACTTCGAAGCCGCGAAAACATCTTTCGCCGGAATAGCATTCCCAGTTCGCTCCAGGTTGGTGGCCTTGCTTCTGATTTTCATAGCTTTAATGCCAGCGGCACTGCTTATAGGACCCATCCATGGTGAAACAACAGCGCGAAAGAACGACGAAAATAGTGTTCGACCAATCGAAATACCAACAGTTTACTCTTGGAAATGGCTTCCGACAGATGCAGAAGGCGCTTCGGAGTCAATGGTCGTTGGAAGTGTGAGTTTTGATAATTTTTTGGAATTTTCGAGACAATTTGAAAGACCAAGTTTAGAAACAATGATGAAATCAGCGAGGCAACATTTGAACAAACACAAATTTACGTAATTGCGGCGCCACAGGCTAATTTCAACGAATCTGAGGTTGGTAGAATCATGGCGACTTTTTGTGTTTTGAACGCTTTTTTCCAATTTGCACAAAGGAAAAGTTGATCGCTTGTTTTTGCATTTGCACATGTGCGTAATGGGTAAAAACGTACACAACATGTGTGCAAATGAGAAAGTGTGTGCTCGTAAACTAATGTGTGCGAATAGACCCGTATCAATTTAACAAAGTGTGCGAATTGCATGTACACTATTCAACACCGATAACACTAAAAACCAAAATTTTGCCAAAATTTCAGTTCAATGCCCTCCGCCAATTCGTCGCTGCCGGAGGCAGTCTTTTCGTTATGATGACTGAAGATGGCGAACAGAGCCTCGCCACAAATTTGAACTACCTTCTCGAGGAGTACGGTATCGTCTGCAATCCGGGTGCGTTTTACTATCATTTTCTTGCCTTTATTCATTCATTTTTACAGATGGCGTCATTCGAAGTGTCTATTATAAATATTTCGACCCAAAAGAAGCCCTCATCCCGAACGGTGTCCTCAATCGTGCCCTCGGGGTCGCCGCTGGCAAACAGCCACGCAGTGCCGATGACAATAACGCCCAGTCACTGGCTTTTGTCTATCCATATGGGGCTACATTAAGCTTAGGTAAGCAGGCAGTGGCACTGTTTTCGACGGGAACGTGTTGCTATCCAGTGGCACGCCCAGTGGCAGCGTTTCATCAAGTTGCGAAGGCTAATGGTGGCCGGGTCGTCGTAGTCGGATCAGTGCACATGTTTGGGGACGCATATTTTGATAAGGAGGACAATTCAAAAGTTTTTGTAAGTTTACAACCAAAAATCTTTATGAAGTCATCGAAACGGTGCAATTCCAGGACCTCTGCATGAAACTCCTCAGCGAAGGCATCGATCTGAACCCAATCGACGCTGCTGACCCAGAAATCAGTGATAATCGATGCGTCCCTGACCATATCCGACTATCTGGGCAGCTCAAAACATGCCTCCAGGAATTGGAACTTGATGCCGGCGCTGGTGGCGATTTCATGCGGTCATTCGACAGTAGCCTGTATTCCATCGATTTGGACATGTGGCCCGAGGTCATACGGTAGTACAACTTCTTTCTAGCTGCTTTTAATCAACTATTTCCAGTGCTTACGAAAAGCTGTCCATCCCCTTCGAGCCCCTCCAAGTCATCAGACCTGCCCTGGAAGTGCCATTGCCGTCCTTGATGCCAGCAGTTTTCCCACCAGGCTTCCGCGAACTTCCACCGCCCCAGCTCGAACTGTTCGACCTGGATGAAGCCTTCTCGAGTGCCGACGCCCGTCTCGCCCAACTAGCTACCCGATGCGGTGAAAACGAAACCGAAAGATTCGTCAAAGAAGCCGGCGAGTTGCTCGGAATCGGACGGGGATTGCCACCAGCCGAGCGGACAGCAAAACGAATCCTCGAAGTGGTTCTCGCCCAATTGGTTGAATTCAAGCGAGGCCAGCCAGATGCCGAAGCAGCTGACGATGGTCACCTATTCGCGACCGTCGAAGATAACGGCGACGATCTCATGTACGCAGCCATGGGTGATGGGGGCATGGCTGGTGGCGAGGAAGAGATGTTCAGTGATTTGGATGATTATGACGAACTTGAAGGTTGACCTTGGGCGTAATAAAGCATAGTTTTCTGCATTTGACAACTGTTCAAGTCACAAGTAATACTGTTTTACAAAGACAATTATCTTTATTATCCAAAATGTCACCAGAAACCAACAAAACGGACGCAATGTAGAATTCAACCGTTTTCTCTTGTAGTAATTCAACCAAGTATTGACTACCACAACGCCAGAATCGTGGTATAGTGGCAGTTGTGAGGCTTCGGAAAGACGGGCTGAAATCAAGGAATTAGAAGTCGAAGCAGCAACTAAAACGGGCAACTTACGAAGAATAATGTATATGGAATTTTTTGCTTGTTGTTGCCGGTTTCGCCTCAGCGTTGCAGTTTGTTCTCGAGCGGTTTCGACGCGACAAATTCGGCTTTGTCGTTTCCAATGCGACATGATGATAACGCGTCGACTCTTTGGACCTCTTCCATTTCGACGATTATAAAGCTGCTGGTTTTCGGATCCGATCTCGAGCCCTGCAATCGTAGTAATATGTAAACAATCAGGAAATGTTAATACGTAAAACTTACGAGTCGAATGCCATCTAGTCGGCAAGCTTTCTTTTTTGGCAGAACAATCTGTCGATATGGTGGCGTGATAGCAGTCTGGAATCTTCCGGACGGTGGGGCAAATGTCGATGAAGTTGAGAGCAGACACAAAAACGGCGATGAGAGAGATGAACATTCTTAACCGCAGCATTGTGGACGACGGTATGCTAATTAATGGTTGCAATGGCCTGTTTTGGAGTGCCCAGTTTTAATTTATGCTAATTTATGAAAAATTTGACTTGCAATCACTAAATTTTTTATATTACTTTTTGAAAACTTTCATTCTGTGCATTGTAATCTGTGTCCAACAACATTGCAAGTATAATTACAGTATATTCAAACACTATTTCAACAGTAGCAGCGAATCCCACGGGCGACCGGCCCCTTAAAAAAGCGAAAGAATACCAATTGGAAAAAGTCCGTCCGAAAAACGAAACTGGGGGCCCTTCGCTTTCAGTCGGCACGGCATCTTTTTTTTATGACACATATAGGTACCTAGATGTACAATTCTAAAAATTATATGGATTCCATTTTTTTACGGTACAATAAAGGTTGACCAGTAATGTACAATCATACCGACCAACAAGATCAGCTCATAACTTCATAAACAAACGACCTGCCGGACAACGCGTTCAGAAAAACGGTTTACCTGAACACACATTAGCTTTTGCGCGTTTTACCGATTTTAGTAAGCGCAACAAGGCGGTACAATAAGCAATGAACATTCATTGTCGACTAAAGCATCCATCGCTAAACATCCAATATTCACATTGCCAGAACCGACGACGATGCCGTTTCCTTTGCTCTCCCTCCCCTACGGTTTTCGTCGCAGATTAGTGGAATTGTCAACTCCCTTTGAAGCTTATTCGATTCAAATTGCTGCTCCAGATTTTACCCCGTTTTGTCAACCTGTAAAAGTACCAAAAGCGCCTGACAATGATTTCAGTTATTTGGAGATTGATGGCCGGAATAATCAAGTTTGTGATAAATCCGACAAGGCTGTCACAAAAGGAGAATACGAACTACATGTCCTTCGTCATTGTTTAAAAGCATACAATTTAACTAAGATGGACATTGTATTGGATTACTTCATACTTTCACATTCTTCGGCGATGTATTTTACTAGCTGTCACATTGATTTAACATTTGTTAAAAAACTACGAAGTAACCTACACATCAAGTTATTAAAAAATGCATTATTTCGTCCAGTTTTAATGTTCAGGAGCTGCACCTATGATTCTAGCGTTACTACATCTACATTGTGCAACTCTTTTATTAACCATTTTAGAGATCTAACATTTATGCCATTTCCGGTATTACCGGAAGGGGTAAATGGTTTGTTAAATGCAAATTTAACTGGGTTGTGGTATATTAAACTCGGGCTGACATCCTTAAACATGCTTGATATTGATCCAAATGCGTTGTTGAAATTCTTTTTGGTAAGTCCAACGGACGTTTATTCAAAGTAACTCTATAAAATAGAATACATGTTTCCAGGCACAAGACGACAACTTCAGTGTTGAAATGCATCTACAATTTTATAAACCGGACGCTAAAATAAAAGAAAAAGTTGATGCTATGCTAAGCAACAACTTTGAGCCAATTGTTGTGCTTCCGCGGAGATCGGCAGTTCTACCATTAACACGGCTTTTGTATATTCATCAATCCGGCAAACCCCTTCTGCTTTATAAATTTATTAAAAAGGAATAACCTGTTCTGACAAGACACAGTCATATAAGCATATGTTTGTTAAAGTTTTCTTTATATAAAAACCAGTTCTTAATATTGAATAAAATTTTGGGCAAATGTGCATTCTGTTTTCTTCAAATTGTGGTGTCAAGCAGCATCGAGTCTTTTGTGTCAGCCCAACTACGCGCGAATTCGGTTAAACAAAGCCTGGTCCGCGCAGTTCATGCTTATTAGCCATTGCTTACCGACGTCCAGCGCAATCAAACAACAACCCTATATATTTTCAAAAACTTTGCCACCTTCCCCAATGCTGTTCTTGTCAAATTTTCACAAAATCTCAATCAAAAAACTTTCCTATGCCTTCGTGGAACGTTTGATTCATCTTGCTCCGTTCGATGATCTTCATACTCTCGGTCAAGTTTGTCCTGATGTCAAAAAACGTTTGAATGTCCTCCCAGACTTCCATGAACAAGTCAAGATAACAGATAGTCCGGATGTTCGTCAGTCGGCATTGAAAATGGTATTTTGGCTGCGAATTTTACGTTTCTTCACATGTTTGCGACCCTGTTATGATGGATTACTTTACCCAA
>KB455261.1:170258-186803 GCA_000341325.1 Panagrellus redivivus | reverse complement strand
TGGCCGGCTTCCGCGATTTCTCGAGCAACAGCCTCACCATCGGCTGTGGTGTCCCAAGAAGCATCACGGTCTTTGAAGGAAAGGGTGTTGCCCGACAAACTCATGGTTACCTGGAAGGGTTTCAAGGATGAAAAGGTGGAAACATTGAAAGGAAGAGGTTGGAAAAGGGAATGATTTCGAGATTTCGAAAAGGGGTTTAAAAACAGAAATTTTACCACGCCAAATCGAGACAAAACGTATCTAGGGTATTAAACTGACTTTGGAGAAACACAATGTTAAGAAATTTAGCGAGATTTCGTGGAGAATTCTGATGGCAATTCAGCGGATTCCGAAAAACCGTTTTAGAAACAGCTAGCAAAAAGTGTCCCTCGCGAATGAGCGCTCAGTTTCGTTCGGCACCCTTTGCCAAACAGGGTGGTTTGATGGAGGTGGACGACGATGGCTCGGTTTTAATAAAACTGACCTCTTTGCGGACGAGGAAGACGGCACCGAAGCTACAGTTTCTTCGAGGAAAATGATGTCGTCATCAGCCCAGGTGAAGTCGTCCTTCTCGAGCTTCACTAGCGGAGGACTCATGAACGGGGTCTGGCCTGGCGGAGGTGTCGTTCTCGGAGGCGTGGATGGAGCCGCAGAAGACGAAGGAACATCGAAGGCATCCAGAAGTCGCGATAGACCAGAAGCTTCACTGCCACCAACTTTGATGCCACCGAGCTTGACGCCACCGGTCGTCGGCAACTTTGGCTTCTTCTTCGGTGTCTTCCCAGGCGACGGCATGTTCCGCTTCTCCGCGCCAGCGCCGCCCGGCCCGCCTTCTATGACCATTTCTGACTTTGCCCGGTTATCTTGCACTCGAAGCAATCTGAAGTTCTGTAATTACAATTATAAAAAATGCGCAAAAAAAGTGGAAAACCCAACAAACTAATTTTAGGCCAACTAACTGCAATCAGATGCATGTAAGTATTAAATCTGAATGGACAGTGATATATAACGATAGGCAACGGAGTCGAAATGAAACAGACAACAGGAAATAGCGAACAACACAGTTCGATAAAGAGAAGAAACACTAATGTGTCTCCACGTGCGGTTGGGTGTGAGGGTTCGAGTGGA
Source organism: Panagrellus redivivus (assembly GCA_000341325.1). Classification (NCBI taxonomy): domain Eukaryota; kingdom Metazoa; phylum Nematoda; class Chromadorea; order Rhabditida; family Panagrolaimidae; genus Panagrellus; species Panagrellus redivivus. Next base: position 185,696 of record KB455261.1, on the reverse strand, counting down.
AAAGAGGTCTCAGAACGAAGGCTTTTTGAATGCTACGCACCAATGCATCTGGTATGGTCGTGTGTCTGTTTTTTTAAAGCCCGTATTCTGCGTGCTTGTTCTGTTTATTGATTCATGGATGTACGCGCACCTCTAATTTGGGTAGGCGATACAAAATGACCATAAATAGTCGGCAGGCATTGCTAAACAACTCATAATTACATTTGCTTTTACCGACCACGATGCCGTTTCCTTTGCTCTCCCTCCCCTACGGTTTTCGTCGCAGATTAGTGGAATTGTCGACCCCCTTCGAAGCATATTCGATTCAAGTTGCTGCACCAGATTTTACCCCGTTTTGTCAACCTGTGAAAATTACTACCATGAAAGATGTTGGTCCCAATTTTTTAAGATTTGATGGCCAAAGTAATCAGTTTTGTGATCAACAAAACAATCCTGTGACATTAGGAGAGTATGAGTTGCGTGCCCTTGGTTTTGGTTTCACCGTAAAGGACTTACTTAAAATGGATATTATTTTTAACCACTTAATATTTTCACGTTCTTCTTTGGTATCCTTCAGTCGCTGCCACATTGACCTCACATCAGTTAAGAAACTGTATAGTAGCCTAAGTATCAAATTGTCACACGAATCTGGATTTTTTTATCCAACTTTGAAGTTAGAGGACTGTACCTTTGATTCCAGCATTACTGTAACTGCAATCTTCCGCTTTATTATTAAGCATTTTAGAGATGTTGAATGGTTGCCATTTCCAAGATTACCTGAAGGGTTAAATAGTTTGTTGAAGGCGAATATAACGGGGTTAACTCAACTTACCTTAGAGTTAACATCCCTAAACATGCTTGACATTAATCCAAAGTTGTTGTTGAAATTCTTTTTGGTAAGCGCAACAAATGTTTATTTGTAAAATGTTATACTATAACAAATATTTCCAGGCACAGTCCGACTGGTTTATATTGAGACTGCACCTACGAATCCATAAGCCAGATGCTGAAATACGAAAAAAACTTGATGCGTTGCTTAGCAACAATTTTAAATTGGATCTGGAGTATATTCCGTATGAACAACCGCTCAATGGACCAAAAACACGCTTTTTGCTCATCATTTATCCTGGTCAGGGCAAAAAAAATGAGCGTTATAGACTTAGAAAGCAAAAATAACCTTTTGGAATAACATATTTATACTTTTAAAGATTCTGTTTGTCGTTTTTTTTTATAAAATAATCTGTTCTCATAATTTAATAAAGTTTCGTAAAGATTTACCAGTAAAACATAAAATTCAAAAAACAAACAATCAATTCAAAAGTTCAGTCACGATATGCCGCAAAAAGGCCTTCAAAGAATCATCGTCTATTCCACTGTTGTCGATCGTGGCATCGGCTGCATACCCGTCTAGAGCGCATTCCGACTCCGCGTCATCGATTCCCGACGTGAAAACAAAGCCTCGCGACGTTCGAACTTCGAGATCCGCGACGACGGCGATGGTGAATACTCGTTTGAAGTTGTCTTTGAAGTAGTCGAGATCGGTCGGACGGCGGCAGTCTGTAATCAGCAGAAACTTGGTCGTTTGAGGCAGGTTGGACGATGCTTGCCTGAAAACTGGATTCAGATGGCTCTCAAAAGTGAATTAGACTCACCGACAAAAGTATCCAGAATCCTTGACCCTCAGATCTTCTCCAAATTTGATCATTTCGGCGCGGTAGACCTCCTTCAATGGGCCATCGGTCTTCAGTTCCGCGGCGGAATGGAGGCCCTTTTGAACGGCATACTCCTCCTTCAATGGATCAGATATCCGTCGGAGGGCTGTTTGACCGAATTCGGAATCGAGAATCTGCTTCAAAAGGACACTGATGAAGTCTTTGCCGGATTTGCGCTTGCCATAGGTGAGAAAGACGGCTTCCACCGACATCTGAAAGTTCAAATCTAGAAAAACCAACAAAAAAACCCAACCAATAAGTATACAAAATAGGTACAATTTAATAAAAACCCCAATCCAACCAAAGAATTTTACGAAATAGAAAATTTATTAATTTAAAAACTTTTTTTTCAAAACCCAAATTCGAATTCAATCAATACAAAATCATTCAAAACATCACAGCAAAACGGACAGCCCAGGACAGACTTCCGGAAGGAACAATAAATAGAGAAACAAGTAAGCGATGTCGAGGTGGGAAGTGCTTATGAGCCGCCGACGATGATGTTGTTGATGGGGATGTGGATGAGCTTCACGAAGAAGCCGATGAAGCCCATGATGGCGAAGCCGACAGCTGTGGCGATCGCGATCTTTTGGTATTCTGAAAGATGGACATATTATATATAAATTTGCCAGTGTAGAGGGAAAAACAACTCACCCTTGCGGTCAGGCTTGGTGCACTTGTTGACGAGGCGATACGAGTCCTTGAAGAACTTCTTGCCGGGCTCAACGATCGAGTTAACGTGGTCCATGGCTGTCTGATTTGGGGGTAGAAGGCTGAAAGCGATGTCGTTATATATGGGTTCGTCGGGGATGGATGAGTGGATAATGAAAACGTCGAACTACAAAACTGCACACGCGACTTTTGCAGTCTGTTGGGATGGGAAACGCGTGAAAAGCGGATAAAAACATAGCAACACGATAAAGCATGTCTATGAGGCTTGTTGGAAGGGAAATAAACACAATTAAAGCAAGTTTAAATGGAGTAAATTGATAAACTAACAGCCAGACAGTGACCATGTCAGCCAGCAACACGACAGAGACGCGCATTCGCGTCAACGAACGACCGACCACATCGCAAAGCGCACGCGGCGCAAGGCGGGGCCGCCGGCGGACCAACCGTTTCCAAACTGCAATCCGGGGGTGCGTGCGCACTTTTCAGCTGGGGAATTCGTTATGGGAGTTCGGGGGTCGCGATTTTTGAGACGGGGTTTTAGTTTACAAAATTGGAGCTCGATTTTGACCAATACAGTAATTTCCTTTTCTAAAAATGTTTAGAAACTAATCAACAATGTTCAGGAAATAGGAAAATATATAAATTTGTGCGGAAAAAGGAGAAAATCAAAAATTTTTAAAATCACAAAAAATTGTAATTCAGCTAGCTTAATGATCTTTAAAACTAATGGCTACGTTTAAAAGGCATTTAAAAGACTTTCCAGGTAAATTAAAGCAAAGGAAAACACGGAAATGAGAGTTTTCAATCGGTTGGCTTGGGACGTTTATCTGGCAAAAGTTCGGTGAAATCATGATTGAAATGAATCAAAGTAGACATGCCCAACATAATGAAACAGATTGATCAATGGAATAACATCATAAAAAGCCAAAAATAGCCAAAAAGAAGCAAACCTTTCAACAACTTTCCGAGACTCGCAAAACACCCTCTCTGTCACACTTTGCCAAAGGTCCCCAGAGCGCGTTTCTTTCGTCAACGCATTTCCGACGAAGCCCGCCTCGCATCATTTTGTATCCTTCGTTCCCTCATTTTTGTACCTATCTTGTATCATACTGTTACGAATTTCCATTAACCTTCACGACAAACTTCAGGTATCTCGAACGGCGTGATATCTGTAACCACTTGACGTAATTCAACCGTTTTAGGCGCATCTCTGAGCAATGTCGCAACCCGCGAGGACGCGCGAAGGTATGTTTATATATTTTTTAGTTGAATTTTGAGGTTTAATGGGTTTATTTTCAGAGATTGATGCCCAGGTCAGTAACCGGAAGCGAGCGGTCCAAGTCGACTATGATGAAGATGGTCAGGTCGTGAAGAAGGTCGCTTTTGGGAAAGATGGCGGATATGACGAGGTTTGTTGTTTTTCAAGGATTTGGGAGGGTTGTTAGATGCTTTGAAGAAGGTTGGTGTAATGGGGATGCCTTTCAGGACGTTTATAACCACAGAAACGAGGACGCTTACGTGCAATCCATCGGCTTCGGCAGCGACGAGGACGATGACGACGAATTGGCGGTCAGTGCGGCGAAGAAGCAGCGCATCGAGCCGAGACGATTCATCGAGGAAGTCGCTCATGACAATGACGATGTTGACCCGATGGCGCCCACGAGGCCGAGGACCATTGCCGAGCGTCAGAATGAGTATCAGTCCCGAGCGAGGGCGAAGCCGCTGTCTCCTGAGCGAGCTGATCCTTTCCGTGAGTCTATTTCATCCATTTTCAACCCTTTAATCTGCCTTTTCAGTCGATCAAACCCCCAATCCCCGTGATCGCAGCTTTGCCGATGTCATGCGTGAGAAGTATATCAGCGAGGAGCAGAAAGCCGTCGAGAATGAGCTCATCGAGAAACACAAATCCGGCGAACTTCGACAAAATCGCGGTGAAGCGACTCCAAGCTCTGGTCAACGTAAACGCCTCGGAATCAGCGCTGTCAGTGCCCATGTAGCCCCGGATGCGCAGACACCGCATTTCGACCGTTGGGACGAGACGCCGTTGACGATTCAACCCGGTGATGCGACCCCTTCCCATGTCGGTATTTCCGGAACTGCCGAAACCCCCACCCGTAATCGCTGGGACGCCGCTGCTCCGATTGCCCCAGGCGATGCGACTCCTCAGTGGCACCACGCAGATGGCGATGACGATTTCGAGGCAAAAGCCGCTCAAGGAAGTGTTCGTGGCCGACGGAGCCGGTGGGATTTGACCCCGAGTGCCGAATCATCCCGCTTCGATTTCACTCCAAAAGTTGAAGCTGGCGGAGCTACACCGGCCTATGGCATGGCTACCCCCTCCGGAGCTACTCCCATCGGCCCAATGGCAATGGGAATGAAAACCCCGGCCCATGTGATCATCCCAGGCACCCCTGAGCAGATCACCCTCCAACGGCATCAGATGGACATCGACATCCGGAATCAGCCCATCTCAGATGAAGAACTTGATGCCCTCTTCCCGCCAGGGTACAAGATTTGGCCTCCGCCAGCCTCCTATGTCCCGCTCCGAACGCCCTCTCGGAAGCTCTTCGCGACGCCGACCCCGATGCATGGCTCCGTTCATGGATTCAGCATGGCAGCGACGCCAGCTCGAGGCACTGGAGCTGATGGTGGGATCGCGTCGATTCTGGATACCCAGCCGAAGGATAAAGAGCTCCCGGCGTTGAAGCCTGAAGACATGCAGTACTTTGACAAGCTTTTGATGGATGTCGATGAAAGCCTTCTAACAAAGCAAGAAAAAGCCGAACGTGAAATCATGTCCTACCTGTTGAAGATCAAAAACGGCACCCCACAACAACGCAAATCCGGCCTCCGAAAGATCACCGAAAATGCGAGACGTCTCGGTGCGGGGCCACTCTTCCATCAGATTCTGCCGCTTTTGATGAGCCCAACTTTGGAAGATCAGGAACGGCATTTGCTCGTGAAAGTCATAGATCGCGTTTTGTACAAGCTGGATGACCTTGTTCGACCTTATGTGCACAAGATTTTGGTTGTTATTGAGCCATTGTTGATAGATGAGGACTATTATGCCCGTGTTGAAGGTTGGTTTTGTTTTTAGCTTGAATTTGATGAAAGTTGGAACCAATTCAGGCCGCGAAATCATCTCAAACTTGGCAAAAGCCGCCGGTCTCGCCACCATGATTTCAACCATGCGTCCCGATATTGACAACGTCGATGAATACGTCCGAAACACGACAGCCCGCGCCTTTGCTGTTGTCGCTTCTTCGCTGGGTATTCCGGCTTTGTTGCCGTTTTTGAAGGCTGTTTGTAAGAGCAAAAAGTCGTGGCAGGCTCGGCATACAGGTAAGATACTTTTCTTTGAGAATTTTGATTGAAAAAGTCAATTTCCAGGCATAAAGATCGTCCAACAGATCGCCATTCTCATGGGCTGTGCCATCCTACCCTATCTGAAGTCGCTCGTTGAAATCGTCGAAAACGGCCTCACCGATGAGCAACAAAAGGTCCGAACCATGACCGCCCTTTGTATTTCTGCGTTGGCTGAAGCCTCTGCCCCCTACGGTATTGAAGCCTTTGATTCCATCTTGAAGCCTTTGTGGAAGGGCATTCGCACCCATCGTGGAAAGGGTCTCGCAGCCCAATTAAAGGCTGTCGGCTACCTGATCCCTTTGATGGACGCCGAATACGCCAACTACTACACGAAGGAAGTCATGTTGATCCTGATTCGTGAGTTCATCTCACCCGATGAAGAGATGAAAAAGATTGTCCTCAAGGTTGTCAAGCAGTGCTGCTCCACCGATGGCGTCGAACCCGAATACGTTCGGGATGAAATCCTCACGCCCTTCTTCAAGGCCTTCTGGAACCATCGAATGGCGATGGATCGTCGAAACTACAAGCAGCTCGTCGATACGACGGTGGAAATAGCGCAGAAAGTCGGTGGCGTCTGCATCATTCAACGGATCGTCGACGATCTCAAGGATGAGAACGAGCAGTACCGTAAGATGGTCATGGAAACGATCGATAACATCATCGTCCTCATGGGCACGGTCGATATCGATGTCCGTTTGGAGGAGCAGATTTTTGATGGTATTTTGTATGCATTCCAGGAGCAGACCCAAGATGTGAGTTTCATCAACATTTTCGACCGCAGTTTCAATTTCAAATGTGTTTTTTAGGAAGCGGTCATGCTCAACGGCTTCGGAACAGTTTGCACAGGCTTCGGAAAGCGCGCCAAAGCCTATCTCCCCCAGATTTGCGGCACAATTCTCTGGCGTTTGAACAACAAAACGGCCAAAGTTCGTCAACAAGCCGCTGATTTGATTTCAAAGATTGCCCCTGTCATGGGTCTCTGCAAGGAAGACAAGCTCCTCTGCCATTTGGGCGTTGTCCTGTTCGAATACCTCGGCGAAGAGTATCCCGAAGTTTTGGGTTCGATCATCGGAGCCCTGAAAGCTGTGGTCGAAGTTGTCGGAATGACGAAGATGACCCCACCGATCAAGGATTTGTTGCCGAAATTGACGCCTATCTTGAAGAATCGGCACGAAAAAGTCCAAGAAAACACGATCGAACTCGTCGGACGCATCGCCGATCGTGGCTCCGAGTTCGTTTCCGCCCGTGAATGGATGCGCATCTGCTTTGAATTGTTGGATCTCCTCAAAGCGCATCGCAAGTCCATCCGTCGTGTCGCCATCAACACCTTTGGCTACATTGCCAAGGCTATCGGCCCTCATGACGTTTTGGCGACGCTGTTGAACAATTTGAAGGTCCAGGAACGTCAATTGCGTGTCTGCACGACCGTCGCTATTGCCATTGTCGCTGAAACGTGCGCGCCATTCACAGTGTTGCCGGCTATCATGAATGAGTACCGTGTCCCGGAGATCAACGTCCAGAATGGTGTTTTGAAGGCGCTGAGCTTCATGTTTGAGGTTTGTCTTTCATTTCTGCCCTTAAAGTTCACTTTTAATCCTTCCCATTTCAGTACGTCGGCGAAATGGCCAAAGATTACGTCTACGCCGTGACCCCGCTCCTCATCGATGCCCTCCAGGAACGCGACATCGTCCATCGTCAAATCGCCATCGACGCCACCGCCCATCTCACCCTTGGCGTCTATGGCTTCGGCTGTGAGGATGCGCTCATCCATTTGTTGAACCATGTCTGGCCGAATCTCCTCGAAATCAGTCCTCACGTCATCCAGCGCTTCATCTTCGCCTGTGATGCCATGCGTGTGGCTCTGGGCCCGATCAAGGTCATGCAGTACTGCTTACAAGGCTTGTTCCATCCGGCCCGCAAAGTCCGCGATCCCTGTTGGAAGGTCTTCAATAATCTCATTCTCGGCAGTCAAGATGCCCTCGTCGCCGGCTACCCTCGCATCAACAACACCGAAACGAACCACTTTGTCCGTGATGACCTGGATATCGTTCTGTAGATGTGTTCAAACTGATCTGATGACTCTTATTAAATATTTTTGAATGTATGTTTTGTCTCTTTGTCGATGAGGCGAATAATTTGTGTGGAATAAACTTTTTTAATGTGAGATTAGCGGATTAATTTGCATTTGGAGTAATGTAAATATGTTTTTAGGGGTCTTGCCGAGTCTGTTATGGGTCCCTGCCTATTTAAAGGGAATCCAACCAGGGTCGACCCTCCAGGATTCAGTTCCAGGACTTCGAAACATGCAATCCCGTACCCTCATCCTCGTGGCTGGCATCGCCTTCCTGTTCCTCGTGGCCCCATCCACGGCTGATGAGTGCCAAACCTGCAAGGACGTCCTCACCGAGCTCCACAAGCACGTCAACCTCAGCCTGACGGAGAAACAGCGCAATGCCGCCTTGGAGAAGTCGTGTAAGGCGGTCCTCAAGGAAGAGGAAGTCAAGAAATGCATCGACGATGAGACCCCTGTGAGTTTGACTTTGCTGTCCAAGTATACTTTGTTAACGATTCACAATTTGCAGAACCTTCGCTACATCGAATCTGCCTTTTTCAAGAAGCGCGAAATCGACGTGATCTGCAAGGAGCTCAAGCGCTGTTGATTCCCTTTCTTTTGCATTGCAAATATGATTTAGTAAATTTAGCAGTTGTATTTCGTTTGTGCGTAATAAAATTTTAAAATCTTCCATTTCGATCTTTTCAGTTTTTTCACCTTTTTTTTTTACCAAAACACAACTTTCAGTGTGCGTTCAGTCGGTGGTGGTTCTGCAACGAATACCCTGCAAATGCAATGCGCATCCTGTAGCGCACTCAAAGCCAACTCTGTGTTGCTCGTGCGTTTGTCAATTTTGAAACATTCGTTTTTCATTACTCAATTTGCCTTGTTTGTCCTGCGTCGTTCACCGTCTACCGCAATCATGATGCCCACTTTTGCCATCACTGTAAGTTCAATAATCATGATTCTTGATGCTGCCATAATTGCCTATTTCAGCAAAAAAAGTTTACCCGTACCATTCGGTTGGAACTCGATAAAGTTTGGTTAACCAAACCGATTTCAATGGATACTCCGAAGTTTAAGCTGGATGGAATGAATGACTTTGAATGTTGGATTACTTGTAAGACGGCGGTTACCAGCTTTGGTCTGGGAGAACCTTTTGTTTTATTTCCTCCCCGTTTTACCGTCTTTAATCTGGCAATGGAAGGTTCAAATGAGTATCAAGACCATCTTAGCCATCAGGTTTCTATCGAAACATCCGGTGGTAAGCGTACGTTGTTATCGATTGCTGTAAAAATTGTATTAAGAATACCATTTCAGAGGCCCGAAAATGGAACCCAGACTGTATTTCTAACTGCGACCTGCTTCGTCATAATTGCATTATCAATGAAAAAGTCACTTTTCTCATTACCGTCACCTATGCCCCGCCGCATTTCATCAACAATGACGTCAGCAGTTGTGAGTTGCAACTTCTCCCCCATGAAATCATGCAGTTCGATGAACAGAGCTGTGACTTGAAGATTGTCGTCGGAAATTTGCACCTTTGGGTAAGTTTTGTTTTCCATTCTAATGCGAGTTTTATATTCCTCAACGTGTCAGGTCCACAAGGCGTTCTTCAAGCTTGTCTCCCCCGTTTTTGCCGCCATGTTTGCCCACAACACGAAAGAGGCTCAAACCGCCACCATCCGCATCAAAGACTACGATTACGCCACTGTCAAGACTGCGATTGATCTGCTTTACGGCCGCCCGTTCAAGCCGAATTCAATTCAAGAAGTCATTGCGGTCACGCGTTTCGCCGAGAAGTACATGATCAAAACCGCCGTTGTAAGAATTAGCCTTTTCCAACACACGGCATTTATCAGAACATTCGTTTTAGGAACGTCTGGAGACATGGCTGACCGGAAACATCACCATCGACAACTTCGGCGCCATCGTCGAATACGCCTTGACACATTCGAGCCACAAACTGAAGCGTCGTTGCGCGAGCTTCTATCGCGAGCACACGTATACCGACTTCCCTCATGTCGATCCTGCTATTGCTCTTGAAATGACTCAACTTTTGTATTAATTTTGCTTATTTCCTTTGCTTTTCTTCGTTTTGGATATTTTTTTGGTGTTGGTTGTTTTTGAAAACTGTATTTTTCAATTGTTAAACTTTTTGTTGACTTCTTTGTTTCATAAAATGCTATAAACGTTTCATCATAAGTGTTACTATCGATCGTTCTGAAAAAAATTTCGATGGCCGAAGAGAGTTTGCTAACATTCAAGTTTATACTTTTCGATGATTTTAGTGATGTAATTGGTTTAGCACAAAAAGTGTCGGTTCTACTTTTTTGAATTTTGAATTCGTCTGCTTTGAACCCGAATAAAAAACTTTTGAAACGAATATTCTGCGCAAACAAAGGGCATACTGTAGCCACTCATCGCTCCACCAGTTTTACGCGTGCGATTTTTGGTTTTGAAGCATTTTAGGCCATTTCTTTGTTCACTTTGTCTACGTCAACGACGGTTTGCAACGACCATGACGTCGACCTTTGTCGTAAGTTTGCAAAAATAAAAATACCGTAGCTTTATGACTTATTTCAGCAAAACATGTTCACTCATACTGTTCGATTGGAGCTCGATCAAACCTTTTTGGATAAGGAAACTATTATGAATACCCCAGTATTCAAGTTTAACGGAATTGAGGATTTTGAATGCTGGATTTCAGTGAAACGTAGTCTACTTGCCGGCATTACTCTGAGCCTTGAATTTAACGTTTTGAACGAATCGATGCCCGACCAGGATATTCTTCGTTACCATCTTACACTTGTAACCGTTGCTAAAACTGAAGGTGGAAAAGGTTCGATACCATCATCATATGAGACATTTCTAATTATGTACTTTTCAGAGCTTGTAATGTATTCCAATGCTGTTAAAGCTCGGGATCTGGCACCGCACTGTTATATTAACGGTAAAATTACTTTAGTCAGCACCGCTACTTACACCAGGTTGTGTGTCGTTAACAATGACGTCAAAATGTACGCTATTCAGCTTCTGCCCCATGAGGTTATGCAATTCGGTGATCAAAATTGCGATATGAAGTTTGTCATCGGAAATGGCTCCATTTCGGTAAGTCATTTGGGGGTATTATCGTGTTTCCATATATTATACATATATTTTCAGGCCCACAAGGCGTTCATGTCGCTGATATCGCCTGTTTTCGCCGCCATGTTTACCCACAACACCAAAGAGGCTCAAACCGGTGTCATCAACATCACGGATTTCGACTGTTCCACCGTCAAGGCTGTCATCGATCTCCTTTATAGCCGCCTTTTCAAGCCGAAGTCATACAAAGAAGTCATGGAAGTTCTTCGATTTGCCGAAAAATACATAATCAATGCCGCTGTTGTAAGGATACTTCTATCAAAAAGCCCAAATTAACAAAATTGTTATTTCAGGATCGCCTGGAGAAGTGGCTGACCCATAACGTTACGCCTGAAAACTTTAATGCCATCGTGGAATACGCCTGGAACCACTCCAGCGACAAGCTGAAGGATGTTTGTGCTCGGTATTATCAACAGCATGTGGACTTCGAATTTCGTCAAATCGATCCCGTCATTTTGGGTGAAATGGTCAAACTCATAAAGTAATTTGTTTCCTCGTTGACTTTGTTTGGTTATTTTCTATTTTTTTCTTCGTTGTTTTTAGTTTTTGTCTTTTTGTTGATTTGTTTGGATAATTGAATAAAGTTAAAAATACAAAATTGCGTTTCTTATTTATTCGTTTTTTAATTTACAAAAAATGCATTGAATAAACTTTAATCAAGTGTGGTTTTGTAACGAATACCTTTACAAGGTACTGTAGCACCCTCACCACTCGGTCGTTGCCCATTCTATCTTGTGTTTCAAAACTGTTTTAATACAAGTTTATTGTTCAGGCTATCTTGCTTCCGGTACAATTTCAACGGTTCCCTGCCATCATGATACCTACCATCACTATAACCGTAAGTTTATCAATTGCTTACTTTTTTGTTAATAGTAGCGTATTTCAGCAAAGAAAGTTTGACCATAAATTTCGATTGGCGGTCGATGAAGCCTGGCTTACAAGGGAGGTCACAATAAACACACCGCCCTTTAGGTTTGGCGGTATTAACGACTTTGAATGCTGGATTAAATGTGAAGTGAAGCGTGTTCCTAACGTAAATCATGCGTATTACAAAGTTCAACTGAGTCTCGAATCCAGGATTCTGGACACATCCATGAAAGAGCGTGAAACTTTTCGTAACCATCTGTTATTTTCGTTTACTGTGGAAAACGCTGATGGCACAGGTACGTTGGTTTCGATGGTTTCTACAACATGTTTATCTTTTAGAAACTGGAAAATGCGACTACGTCAATAATAACATGTACGTCTCCTACTTGCGCGAGACCAAGCGTATTGTCAACGGTAAAGTTGCTTTTATTGTTACTGCTACCTATGCACCCCCGCATTGCATCAACAATGATGTCAGTACTTGTAACGTGCAACTTCTCCCCCATGAAATCATGCAATTTGATGAGCAAAGCTGTGACTTGAAGATTGTCGTCGGAGATTTGTACATTCATGTAAGTTTTGTTTACTTGTTTATAACGCTGGTGTTACTTTTATCTTATTTTTCAACATTTTAGGCCCACAAAGCGTTTGTGTCGCTCATTTCACCTGTCTTCGCTGCCATGTTCACTCACAACACGAAAGAAGCTCAAACCGGAGCCGTCAACATCACCGATTTTGATTACGGTACTGTGAAGACTGCCATTAACATGCTTTATGGCCATCCCTTCGAGCCCCATTCGATTCAAGAAGTCATTGCGGTCACGCGTTTCGCCGAGAAGTACATGATCAAAACCGCCGTTGTAAGAATTAGCCTTTTCGAAACACGAAATTTATCAGAACAATCGTTTTAGGAACGTCTGGAGACATGGCTGACCGGAAACATCACCATCGACAACTTCGATGCCATCGTGGAATACGCCTGGAACCACTCCAGCGACAAATTGAAGCATCTTTGCGCTAACTTCTATCATCAGCATGCGCATCCCGGATTTCCGCTTATCGATCCTGTCATTTCGGCTGAAATGATGCAACTCTTGGGTTAATACCATTATTTGTTACGATACCTTTACTGGCATTGCTCGAGCATTTCCTTTTCATTTTGTTTGTTGTTTTTTAAAAACGTTGTTCTTTACAACTTTTGTTAACTTGTTTGTTCCATAAAACGTGATACCCGTTCTAAGTTTACACGAAACTTGAAATTTGGATGTTTTACTTCAAAGCCCACACTGTTCGTACAGGTCGAACAATCTAGTGACGGTTTCAGCACGAATACCCTGCACTCGTACGGCAGCGTTCCTGTGCGCTCAGCCGGCTAGATCGCGCTCTTGTTTCAACACTTCACCATTTTGCAATTTAATTTGAACGATTGCGACGTAACTGGTGTTCATAGCCATGACTACCTACGCTATTTCCGTAAGTTAGCTATACCTTTTTATATAAACACCTTGATTTCCTTCGAAGTAAAGTAAATTTCTTTCAGCACAAAAAGTTGACCCGTACTATCCGACTGGAACTCGATGCAATTTGGCTCGAAACAGAAGTCTCAAAGAAGTTCCCGCCCTTCAAATTTGATGGCATCGACAAGTTTGAATGCAAAGTGGAATGTCGTACACACTGTTATAACCGCCACAGCTGGACTAATGTTGCAGACGATCATTACACCTCTGCCGTTTCCATCAGCGTTGAAGCTGATGTTGTTAACCCAGCGAGGCGAAACCGTGAAACGTTTAAAGGCTACCTTTCCTATAAGTTCATTGCAGAAGCTGCCGATGGCAAAGGTAAGTTTGTTAATTGTGTTTTTAAACAATTAAGTTTACGATTTTTCAGAAGTTCATATGGGTTCTAACTCCAGAATCTTCACTACTGCCGCTATTCTTCGAAGCAACAATTGTGTCGTTAATGACAAAGTTGAATTTGTCATTACTGTCAGTTACATCGTTCCCCGGTTCTTTACGAACACTGTCAGAAAGTGCAAAGCGCAGTTTCAACCATTTGAACTCATGCGTCGTGATCCTGACACGTGTGATGTTCAGTTTGTTGTTGTCGGTGAAGGTACCCCTGTTTTGGTGAGTTTTGCAGCTTTATTACCGTTAAAAGTTTGTCTATGTGAAACTACTATATTTCAGGCTCATCGAGCGTTTCTGTCGCTGATTTCGCCCGTTTTCGCAGCCATGTTCGCTCACAACACGAAAGAGGCTCAAACTGGTATCATTATCATTACCGATTTTGACTACGCAACCGTCAAGGCTGCCGTTGACATACTTTATGGCCACCCATTCGAACCAAAATCAAATATGGCTATTGAGCATGTCTCGCGTTTTGCCGGAAAGTACATCATTGACGCTGTTGTGGTAAGTTTTTGCCAAAATGATGAACGAAGCCAAAAACCGGTTGTTTCAGAACGGTCTTGACGAGCTTGAAGCCGTTGAACACACGAATCCGGATCCTGCCCGAGGTACGAAACCTCCGAATCCGGGCCACAATGGTGAACACACGAATCTTGATCCTGGCCAAAGTGTGGTATCACCACTCTGTTGGAAATGGTTCAACTTATTGCTTTTTTGCTTGTTACCTGCGTTCGCTATTGTCGTTTTGTTGCCTCTTTTTAGGCTGATGTTTCCCTAAATTTTGTAAGTTTGTCCATGTTTCTTGTGTTTTTTGACTGCCTCATGTTTTGGTAACTACTGTTTGCATTGGTTTTTCAATAAAAAATTTTGACATAATTTTTTTTGGATGCGATTGCATAGTTATCTTGCGAAACAGGCAATTGAACACAAAAAGCCGATTCTTAGCCTAGAAAACTTACTACTTTTGCTTATTACCTGCGGTCGTTGATGCTGTTTTTGCGGTACTTTTTAAGCTGATTTCTGCCAAACTTTCGTAAATTTGCTCTTCTTTCTTGTGCTTGGATTACCCTTTTTTAAAATGCAATGTTTGCATTGTTGTCTTAATAAACGTTTTTGACACAAGTTTTTTTCTGTGTTCAACTAGTTCGGTATCACGTCAGCTGTTATGTGAAAACGCATTTCCTGTTGAAAATTGACGATCTTGGCATGCCGGATCACGACGAAGAGTATCAAAATGCGAGTCGTCGGCATCAATTTCCTCCTCGATAAAGATTCGGAAACGGTCTACGAGCTCGGGTGCTAACAAAACCCCAAGATGTGAAGCGTGAGGAACATAAAGTGGGTCAACGGGTCTCTGGACGGCGGCGTAAATCTGGGCACTGTTAGTCGCTGGCATCATCGTGTCAGCAAGGCCATGGACACAAAGGACAGGGGCGCGGATTTTTGGGGCTACGTCGAGGCTGAAAAGGTTTGAAAATTATTGATTAGTTTACAATACTTTTTTTGTCATAAACGGTTTTGACACATTCGCAACATAAAATGTCGAACGCAAATAATGCGTTCGCGCAAAAGTGCGAACGCGCCAAATCAAGAAACGGAAAAAAGGCTTAAAAATCTATAAACCCACATTCGAAAAACGTCCGAGCTAGCAGTCTTCTTTGGCGGATTGGCCCCAGCAACATGCCTAATCCCAGACGTCAAGGGCGCCACAAGGACGACCCCACCAAGATTTGGA
>KB455261.1:154574-169907 GCA_000341325.1 Panagrellus redivivus | reverse complement strand
CAGCTCGCAGCTAAATCGGCGACTACGGTAGTTCCGATGGAGATGCCGAAAAGGACTACCTGGAATCCAGACTTTTGCCCTTCAAAGACATCACGCACACTCACCTTCAACAACGGATCATTCTGCTCCTTCAAAATATGGTTATAAACAGCCCGAATGTCGGCATAGATCGCCTTCTCAGACGGCTTCCCACTGCTGAGGCCATAGCCAGAATAGTCAAACATGTAGAAGTCGTAATCATTCGGATGGTTAGAACTCAAAAAGACCCCGAGGGACGCATCGAAGGAAACTCCGAGGTCACTCGCATTGCTGTTAGCTAGAAGGATCACTTTGTGATTTTTCGGTGCATTTGGAAGGCGTTCCGCGTGGACTTTGGTCATGACGATGAAATTCCCGGATTCACTCGTGACGATGAAGGTCTCAGTCCGCTTGGTGAAACGCCGAACCTGACGAATGTGTGATCGGTGTGGCCTTTCGATGACAGGTTCGATCCGTATTCCTCGTTGGCCAAAAGCGACTTCGGCATTTCCGATGACGCGTTCATCAGTTTTAGGATCAATGTAGCTCAGATAGTAATGCCTGAAGGGCGATGGTGGAACGAAGGCGAAGCTATTCACCCAGCTCGTGGGGACAGCGATACAGCCGCAACTGGCCCGAGAGAGAGCATTGTAGAAGCGAACGACGCCGCTGATGGTGCTGAAGACGAGCTTGGCAACGCCATTCTCGAAGGCTGTGTTTTCGTTGGGGCGGGCACGGTCCTTCAGGGGGCCAGTTCGAGGCAGTGGGGGTTCTTCTTCGCCGGTGAAGCTTGAAATGTCGGCATCTCGGCCGGCACGGACGCGAAACTGCAATTTGGAAGATATGAGATTACTGTAGGTATACTGTAGCGCGACGTACAAAAGAATCCAAGTCGTTTTTAGCCCATTCATTCTCCTCCGGAATTATGACATCATGCACATCCTGGACGTAGCCTTGTGACTTCAGCTCCTCCCAGAAGGCGTCCATATCATCGTCTTTCCGGCCAGATTCCTTGTGGTAGTCAAATTCCGCCACCAAATCTGACCGCTCAACTTTACCAACTCCGTTTGCTTCAGCTTTCTTAACCCCAACCGCCGGCACCGAAACCGCCCCCAATATACTCCCATCATTAACTCCAGTCTCCATCAGTGCTAATTCCACATCAGTAGCCCCTAACGTCAGTGGCATGTCAGTGTCAGTCCCCTGTGGGGTCAGTTGGCGTCGTCTTTCGTAGGGGTAATAAAAAATCGGCGATGCCGGCGCCGGTCTGCTCTGCAAATAGCGCGGCAGAAATCGCTTCGGCGAAAATTTGAATGATGGCATCCTGTCAGCTTCTCACAGACCAGAAGAAAATAACAACTGTTTCGATCTGTGGGAAACGATGATTCACAGGAATCTAATTGAAATCGAATAAAAGTGCAGACGCAAGACAACGGTGTAGTTTAAATAAACTAAATTTATGTAAAAATTAACATGAAAGGCGTCAAGAGTTATTAGTAGAATCTGCTGAAGTCCGTATCGGTGAGTTGGCGGCATCGTGGAGAATGTCGTGAACGGAGGACGTTGTTGGGTGTTGATCGGTTGCTATGAAGAAGCGGATTGCGAGTTGGACCTGCAATTTATACATCAAGTAATGAGCATTCCATCGTACAACACCATATGAGCAATAGTAAAGCGCAAAAAACGTTGTAACCTCAAAAGTACGCATCGTACCGGCACAAAGTACACCGTACCGACACCAGGTACGAACTTGTATCGTTATGCAAAATGCTGTAGCGTGCTCATAAAGCAAAATTTGTGTCGGTACGGTCGTACCCTCGGCCGGTACGAACCCCCAAAATATCAAAAAACCTCAAAACTAACCATGTAATGCCTTCCATTCAAAATGCTAACATGAGTAGCGCCGTCAACAATCAGCGGATCAATTTTGTGCTTGCAGCGTTCATACAAAACTTGGCCATGGTTCATGGGTGTAACTTGGTCCCTTGTACCGGTACAGATCAACACGGGAACATCGACCTTTGAAATTTTGTCACAGCTTGTCAGACAGTCAAGACGGCTTGACGGATCTTGTCTCGGGTTGCCACCCATTAGTCGAAGCCCTGAGGCAAAGGGCGCAATCAAGACGACACCGACCATTTGGGGTGGATTCTGGGAAGCAAGGTCGACAACAGCTGCGGTTCCGATGGAGTAGCCGATCAGAATGATCTGAAAGAGGGCTATGATGTTGAAATGTGGGTAAAAGATGGATGGCTTGCCTGTGTATCTGGACCTTCTCGCTTCCTCACAGCTTCATAGACACTCGCGATGTCGTTGTACATGTTCCGTTCGCCGGGAGTTCCCATTGATCGACCGTACCCGCTGTAATCGAAGGCATAGATGTCGACACCGATGGAGACGGCAAGGTTGGGGAAGCTGGCAGGTAGAAATGGCTGCATGAATCCACCGAGATCGGAGCTGTTTGGCTGGGCGAAGAGGGCGACTTTGTTGGCGAACAGCCTTTTCGATGCTGCAGTACTGTGCTTGGTACGGTAAACCGCACAGACAAGGTGGTTTCCAGATTTTGAGTGGACGATAAAGCCTTCCACGGGGGCTGGTTTGGGATGAGCAGCTTCTGGGCCTTGATGGGGTGGGAGATGGTCGAATAGGATGGCATGGATCTCGACTTTGGGGTACATCGCGGCCTAAAAAGCTTTTTTTTATAAAATATGTTAACATTTTAATGTCAAATCTCACCGCTCTCGCTGTCTTGACAAACTTCCTCTCCCCATTTTTCGTCGTCACGACCAACTTATAGCTTCTCCCTCGCTTTGGCGGCTTGAAGGCCAACTTCCGCACGATACAACTCGGTACCGGTGGACAGATGACGTAGCACAACATACAGCAACCCTTAAAACCCCGAATTACAATCGATCGTAAACAATCCAAACTCAAGTCCTCACCGCTAGACATCGACAACAGCTGGTCAAAATTGATAAAAACCCGTGGTGATGAGGAGGTTGTCGGCCTCCTGTCATGGCAGTCTCGGCTAGTGCTAACCGACTTGATTGAGGCTCGGGATCTCGCGAACCCGGAAAGTTGGTCGTCTCCTCGTCACTTGATGAATCGTCGTCCTCTTTCTGCTCAGATTCCTCGTCCCCTGTTGCCGTGGCACCGTCGTCGAGACCTGCGGCTTGCCGCGTGAAAGCGGCTAGCGCCTCGCTTTCCTCGAAGAAAAAACGTCGAAGATCCCGGAACCACATAATTCACCCGTTGGATACCGACTAAAATGTAAAAAGGATCCGATGGAAAAGTCACATTCTCCCGAAAATATTAAAATTTGCACGAACAAAGAAGAGAAAACCACGCGACGGACCCGACCCAATCTCTACCCACAACGATCCTCCAATAAACCATCTTCATCCTTCAATCCAAAACATTAGTGAAAAGTAAATTTTGAATGCAGTTCAAGCAACGTGAAGCCAAACACGGGTCGCCGGCCCCGTGAAAATACCGCCAAAATTTGGGTTCACACCGTTAAGCCCTTCGCCTGAGGTCGGCACGGCATCTACACTCGTGTAAAAAAATTTGGGCATTTGGTAGGTTGTCTAGATGAGTATTCCTGAGTTTCACACCAATAGGTTGACTACGGCATTTTATGTGATTTAAAACCCAACAAAACCCGCAAACTTAAGGTGAAAATTTTGGTTAAGCCCTTCGCCTGAAGTTGGCCCGGCACCTACAACTATGAAAAAAATCGGAGACGTGGCGACAAAGGTCTAGATGAGTATTCCTGAATATGAAAGTAGATCGTTAACTTTTAAATTTTTGGCAAACAAAAAACTGCCATTTTGTAACCGAAAAGTGCAACCGTTTGCGCAAGCGAAGCATGCAAATTTGATAACGGACAAACAAAATTTTGGCGGTCGCCGGCGATCCGTGCAAAGAAATTTATCAGTGATGAAAAAACTTGGCGAAATTGGGGCCATAAAAACAACATGAACAATTTGCGTCTTGCTCTTTTCAATCGTGGTACTCCATTGACAAGTCAATTGTCAATCAATCCAATTACTTTAGCAGTAGACGATACCAGCGGTACAGCAATTTTTGTAAACTTATTTATGTCTCAAGATGTGACAGAAGTTGGATGTTTTGCCAAAGTTTGCGATGATCATGAGTATGGCATTGTCAAGCCTATCACTAACTATCGCAAAGTTGTAAGTCGGTTTTTTAAACCAGAATTATGACAAAAAATCAAAAAAATTGCAGAAGTATAGCTGCGCCCTCGAAGCAGATGCTAAATTTGAATGCTCAGATGATCTTATTAACAACTTTCAAAGTGATTCATACACTTTGCGTGACTTTACAAAGGCGATAATTGTCGATCGTAAGGCTGTTTTTTATAACTTTTGCCCATATAATTATAACATGTTTATTGATCCTAATGGTCAAACAAGCACGGCATCGCAAAAAGTGCAAACTTATATTCGCCTAATGTTGTCGCCGGAAGTGACAGAAATTGGATGCTTCCACAAACTTTGTGGATCTTATGAATTCATGGCTTGTAAAACGGGTCACACTGTTATTGCTCCAGATGGCTCTCCATTATACAAGCCTGGTAACCGTTGCCTTGCTGACGCTGATTGCACTCTTCCTGGTTATGGAATCTGTGATATTGAATCTGGGCTTTGTGAAGTTTCGTGAAAACTGTTTACAATATTAAGACTTGTTTATGGTTTGAGAAAGTTGAAGCATTATATTATTTTCTTTTTATTCAAAAAACAATCAATAAAAATCCAAAACAATAAAACCTAGCCATTAAAAGAACAGGCTGGTGGGCTATGTGAGAATCCCCCTTAAAGAGGTTTCAAAAAGGTGGGGACGGAAATAATAGGACAAAGAAAAGATGTTTTTGACAAATCTGATGGCCTTGACAAGGCTTAAAAAACGAAGACAAACCGCAACATTGAAGATGGAGGCACTTGGGTGATTACTGAACAAACTCAAAGGATAGATGATAGACTGAATATCAAATTTTACCGTAGGATAAGCGAAGTTCCAAAACATTCATTTTTCAATGCAAATTATGCCTTGAGGCGCTTTTCACTGAAAATTGAAAGTCACAGGTACCGAGAAAGAATTATGAATTTGAACATTGGACGAATTTTCGGGACCGACCCAACTGATTGGTCTTAAAGCGAAAATGTATCAATGCTAGGTATTATTTGGTCAAACTGACTCTGGGAACAAGGCTACTGTAAACTGGGAAACTGAGTGAGCGTTTTTGTCTTTTTATCAGCGCGGAAAGCGCGCTTTTAGAAGTAAAAAAAGAGAAAAAAGAACTGAGAGGTGATCAAAACTGAAATTCAGGCTATTGGTGACCCAGAAATAAGGACTAGTCTACGATGGGACCTGCTGGTCAGTTTCGACTGACTAGAATGACCTAAAAGAGGCTGTGGTGGAGAGCTTTAGAAGCCCTTGATGTAACAATAGGATTCTAGGGCTGAGAGGGTGAGATAGATCAGCCAGAGCGACATGAAGAAGGTTGATGTCATGTACTTGGCAATGACGGGGCCACCGAGTTCACCACCGATCGATTTGTGACGACGTAGAACGATGACGATGATGCAGATGACGGCTTCAACGCAGAAGATGGTCACGGAGAAGGCAAGCGTGCCGGGATCGACGTAGAAGACGGTGCCACGGTAGGCGTGGACAACGGCGGCAAGGGTCCATGCGATGCCGATACCGAGGAAAACGTTGACACCGTTCGAGCCGGTGACGTTTCCGATGGAGGAATCGGCGTATTTGTCGTTTGTGGCGGCGACCTTGGAGGCGAAGGTGTCTGAAAGATAGCATTTAGCGATGTCATAGTCAAGTCTAAGTTTTACCAGGAATAGAAGTTCCCATAGCGACGAAACTAATAGCCGTCACGGCGTCCTTCAATCCAATCCAGCAACCAAACTGTGAAGCCATATCACCAATAACGGCAGTCAAGACACCGATCATGGCGATAGAAACCACGAAGCATGCCCATCCACCCCAGATATCCGTCGGCGGGATGCTCGCAAATGCCAGTTTCCATGGGACGGTCAAAAAGTGCATGATGTAATCGCCCATGCTTGGGCCTTCTTCTTCCTTTTGGGATCCACCAGATTCGACATCGCCTTCTTCATCGTCATCGTCATCACCGGCACCAACGGTCAAAGCATCAACGAACTGTTCTCGCCAGCTGGACGTGCCAAGCATGAGGGAAGTATTGGCGGTTTTGAGCATACGGTCGACGACGGACTAAATTTAGTGTTGTTCAGTTAGTTATGATCAGAAAGTGTGTTTATCGGTCTCACCTGGAATTCCTTAGATTCCTTAATCGTAATCTGTGTCGATTTAAAGTCGCCAAGACGGGGTTTGCCCAACTCAGCGATCTCAATCTGATCAGCCGTAAGTTGGAGCGGGTTTTCTTCCACTGAAACTGAAACGTATTACTAGTTGAGGTTTGACGGGTTAGTAAATCAAAGCGACATGTAAACATATAAGCTGTTGTTGATTATACTGATTTTAAGAATCTATGAAGTTATGCTTTTCTTAAACTTTTGATTAGATTGTAAGACGAAGAGACAACATGTTAGTGATATTTTTGAAATCGATGTTATTGTTTTGAAAACTTTGAACAGACAACGAACGGACAAGACTCCCCAGACAATAATGCCTGTTCGACATCGGACGCGACAGTCAAGCTGGCACGAATCTCACGTACTATCAGCCGAAACGACCGAGAGTCGATTGTCACTGGCGCGTCGGCCTCCGAGCCACGATCCGAGGCGATCGCGGAACTTTGGAGGCCCTGAAGCCGATGCCGTCGAAATGTCTGAGCCCTTTCTTTCTGGATGTAAAAATTGGCCTAAAAATCAATAGGGGTCTAATAGGTACTTATAGGGGTTATAATCGGTAAATGAGGGTAAAGTAGGGAACCAAAGGTATCAAACCTAAAAAATCTTTAATCATAAAATTAAATTACTATCAAAATCATCGAAATTAGACTAAAGGATGAAAAACTAAGACAACTTGGGTATACTGTACATACAGTACCCTGGATGCAGTGTTTAAATAAAGCGGAAATGGGTAATCATAATCACCTGAGTCTTCGTGGTTGAGGCCGGTGGAGGAGGCGCGCTTCCGGTCGATCTTGCGTTGGAAACGTTCTTGGACCTTGGCCAGATCTGAATTGCATAAAAGGGATGATGGCTTGCAACACAATGATGGGTGTACTTGAATTCACCAAACACAATATATAAATTAACTTTAACTGTTTTAATCTCTACCAAATGTGTCAGTATTTTGCGTGTGATAGTGTGAAAGCAACGAAAAAAAGATGTGTGAAAACGAAAACAACATAAATGGTGTCTGCGGGATACGGTAGGTGAATGTGGTGCTGGCAAAGCTGGATACCAAGGGCCCTGGTGCGTCAAATTTGAACGAAAAACACTGATAGTAACAACGACAAATGCTAATTAACATGAAAACACGGGCACAATGTGGAATTTTGCCTTTTTTGGGGTACTGTACTTGAGCCAATTGACCAAAATTCAAAAATTCTAAACATAAACAACATTTCACATTGTGCCCATGCCTCGACTCTGTGAACAAAGAACAAAAAACTCCGAGTGCGACGATTCACCATAAATAGGATTACTGTATCATATGTGAGAACAAAGTACTGTAACATAGTCACAACCCGACACCGACAAGGAAGCCATTGCATTAAAGTATTATGACCCGGAAAGAAGAACATAAAAATAGACAAAGAAATGTAACTGAGTCATGAGAAGTTTTGTTTGAAAGAAGTTTTGTCACGGCAACCAAATGAGAGTATAGTATGCCAATTGACGAAGGCTGTCATGTCAACATTTGGGGGTAATTGGTGTCAGAGAAAAACATGGGGATTATTTTAGCACTCATTATGCTGGAAAAGGATGTGATAGCACGCGTTTGGGTGGGATTTGTAATTGCTTTTTCGTATGAATTTTATCGATTTTTTGGATTGGCAGACTCACCACTCATTTTCTTGGCCCAGATAGGAGATCCGAGTTCGACGTAAAAGCTGTCGGTACGCTCGTATTGCTCGGTATCGACAACGCCGATCTCGATGAAGGCTCTGGAAAAGTTTTTTGGTCTCGACGGGAAAGTTACAGAAATCGATAAACTTACTCAGTTTGGTTATCTTCAAAGACAAGTTCACCCTCAGTAGCTTCATAGTGGTTGCCAGTGTGGGCAGTGCCATCGATGGTCTTGTACGGGATGACAACACGTCCACGGCATCCGCTGGTACGCTGAACACGAAGGCTCAAATGGCCGCAGTTTTCGGAAACTTGGAAGTGATTGTGCTCGAAGCTGAAGACACCGGCATGATCATCATCGAGAATCATGATAGTGGCAGTGGCGGGCATTTCGAGGGCAGCAACTGGGACACCACCAATCTTCATGGGGTCCAGGACGGTGCCGTCCTTGATGCGGACGCGGAGGTTGCTCAGATGGAGATAGAAGTGTTCATCTTCTTCAAAAACGTCGTCATCAACGATTTCAATGCTGATTCGTTGTTGCTTATCCTCAGGGTAGAAAGTTAGAGTGCCCTTAACCGGGACGTAATCACTACCAGCATCGGCGGTGCCGTCTTCGGTGTAGTAGTCGACCATGACGGTCAAGCCATCTGGGCCGCCGTCTCTCCCGACGACAACATCAACAGTGCCAACATTCTCCAAAACTGTGTAATGAGCGGGATCGAAAAAGATTCTGCACGTGTTTTGACGGGCTTGCTTTTCCTGGGCCTGGATGATGGCATCAAGCGCCTTATCGTGTTCCTTGTCGAGCCTCTTCTTGATGATATCACCACCACCAATGAGTCGGCGAGTAGCCTGGACACGGTAGAATGCACGTGTCTTGGGGCCCTTGTTGATCATCTCATACTCAGCAAGTTTCTGCAACTCGACCGGGTCGATATGCGGCTTCTCCTTCCTGATTCGACGCATTGTTTCAATGAACTCCTGACGATGCTCCTCGAAAGCCCGAAGAGCAGGGTCGACAGATTCCTGCATCTTGTGACCATATCCATTGGAACCCAACATTTTCATCTCTTCACCCTCGGTCGCGACAAGACCATGGCTGGTGCGACGGTACCGATGCGGCATGAAACGTCGCTGAACAAGCTTGATATCAGCGGTCCAGGCTGTCAACACAGTCATTGGGAAGAAGGCGAAGGTGAGAAGACCCTCCCAGATCTCAATGACACCGGGAGAGAAGTAGCTGAGAATCAAGTACATCCAGATGTAGGCAAAGACGGACCAGGTGGCAGTGACGAAGAACACGTCAAGATGCTTCTGGCGACGGATTTCACCATCGGGGATGGCAGAGACGCAGAGGGCGATGATCATGAACAGGTTGAAGGCGGCCGAACCGACGATCGTGTTCGGTCCAAGATCGCCGGCTTGGAAGTTTTTACCGATGACTTCGATAATGGAGAGCAGGATTTCGGGTGCGGAGGAACCTGAATATCATTTTTTGATTTTATCGATTTTTTTGAGGTAATCGATACATTATTGATTTTGTGTGCATGAGCCTTCTTGTTTCGTTTTGCGACATTGGTTTTTGCAGTCATTTAGTCGGAATTTTGTTGATACTTGATTTTTTGTGATTTCGTTTTTAATATAATTATAGTATATTGCGATCAACTCATTTTTGAAAAGTTGCATAATTATGCGCAAATATGAAGTGCTTCTTCACAAATCAAATCCAATACACATGTCGTGACCGGTCAATCCCTCTCAAAACCACCCAATCGTAAAAAGTGCTCTTCAATGAAACACGATACATTTCCCACATAGCAAATGCACAAGCATCGTCCAAAACATCGGGCCCAATTGACTCATCTTTAACCTCATAATTGAAGGACATCGCCCACTTGAACAATATGCTCGTCGCGCAGTCGCCCCTCGTCCACATCTAAATATCTCTCCCTTCACGCTATTACAAAGAGCGAAACATTGAAAAAGATGGGCGAAAGCGTTGAATCAGTTAGTTCGTTGGAGACGCCAGAGCTCCCGAGACAAACACTCTCGAGGACTTGGGCCAAGGCAACGGGAACGAGAACGAGACTATGCGTAGCTTGAAGCACTGTCAACAGCGGAAGCCCGGAGCTCGCGACCTCTTCACCCAGGTCGAACCACTTAGCGGGAAGGTCGTTATGGGTTTCCGGAAGGTTCTTAGAACGTCAATGGAAATTGAAATTTCGCAGATTTGGAATGCTCATTTATCGAAAAATGGTCAAAGGTGTGCGCCAAATCAAAAGTGTGACGCAATTGGTGGAATTTTTAATGAGAAGAAACAGTTCAATAAACTCACCTAAAGCCATCAAAGTCAAATTGGACACGGTGTCATTCCATATTCTGACGCGAACGACGGTTGGTTCAAGACCTGGGCGTTTCACGACGATTTTACGTTCCATACTGTAATTAGATTGATAAAAAAATGGTAAGGGATAAGGGTGGTGACCTGGTAATGACTTCGATACTGGACATGAATCGATCAGCTACGATCGATACACCGAGGAAGAGGTATGCAATGACGAAGAAATAAAGGGTGCCACGGAAGACACGATCATAGGTGGAGAGATCGAGAAATGGCCTCCTGAAATTTTGTATATGTCGCGGATTCATCTACAAGTTGAATTTTTGGAATAAGTGTATCTGTCAGGTTCGACCTCGCTAACCACCACTTGATTTTTTAACACATTAGCTGCTGGTTCGATCCCGCCCGCGACCACTGTATTTTTTAGCATTTTTAAATGACACAAGTTCGAATCCGCTAGCGTCTACTTCTTTTTTGCACATTTTTAAAATTTGAAAGTTAAACGAAAAAATGGCTTACCATATCGGCACAATCATGCCATCTACGCAATTCCTGGTGGCATCGGCGGCAGAGCAATTGGAACCCGCTTGAGCGCCCGGCAACGAGATCACGATCAGAAGACCAACGGCCGCGAGCATGCCCACGCTGAAGGCCGCCATCGGACGAGGTCTGAGGTCTCGAGTAAGCAAAACCTTGAAGGCGACGACGACGGAATCGCCAATCAGTAGTCGGCCGGATCGACTGCGACGGACGTGGGAAGTAGGAGCTCACTGGCTAAAAATCAAAGTTTTCGTTGTAAGACAATCAAAAAATACATAAAACAAAGAATAGCGCGTATCTATTCACAACAGCTTGACAAAGTAACACGTAAAAGAAAAAGCCAGACGGATAATATAAGCATAGCAAAAAGGCGGAAAAAGAAAGGGCATGTCTCGAGGCAATAACATTAGAAACATGTGTGACTGGAGAATTAGAAGTTCGTGAAGTGGTAGCAAATCAAGTTGACGGCGATTTGCGATTGGAAACATATGGGAAAGTGTGCAAATATTATAGGATAGGCACTGAAATGACGATTGAAGGCATGGAAATTTTGAGGTAAAAAAAGTGGCGATAATGGAACATTTTTTTTAAGACAAAAATTACACGACATCTAAAAGAATGCGTTTTATAAACAAAAATCGCTATTTTTTCACCCAAAAAAGGCCCATCTGGATCGAAGCTCGTGTAAACTTAACCCCAAAAGCTAATGGTTGATCCGATCCGCTAACTTGGCAGAGTAGAAGTTCAAGCCCGAAGATCACAGAAGTCGAAAAGCTTTCATTACACTTGCAAGCAACAATGAGCATTCTCAAAAGAATCACATCCTCTTTGAAAAGAAGGGTTAATTATCGTAAAAGTGGATGGACCCAAAGTTCACTGAGTTTACACGTGTTGAAAAAATACTGCTGCGACGATGCGAGTTCATTGCATTGGATTTCTATTTCGATTTCGGTAGTAGCACGTTGGTCGCGGTAATGGTGGATGGCTAACTTACGTTTCAACTCGGTACATACTTATGAAGCACTCATGTTTTCCTCCTGTATGTAGGTTGACTTGATAGCTGTGAGGCGCGGGGGTCGAGGAAAAGCTGCGGCGTAAAAATAGGCACGGAATACAAAGAGGTTTTATTATTTTGATTAAAAAAGGGTTTTGTGAAAAAGTTGAAATTTGAAGACAATGGGTGCAAAAATGTCGGCTTTCATTCGGCTGTAACGATTTGGCAAGAAGAAGGGCCTTTTGAGTTGCAAAATACACAATAACAAAATAAGTTTAAAAACTTGTGGACTAAGAAGTCAATAGAAAAAGATCAACTATTATACTTAACCGAACAGCAAAAACAATGTCAGACAATCACCTAAAATTGTTCAGTTTTGATTGTTGACGTAAATGACCACCCTCAAAATGGCGATAACACGCTAATCCATCGACTCATCCTATCACTTTTTGTTTTCCTTACTACACTATGTTTTAAAATCGTCTAACACGGAACAAAAACCAATCAAAGCGGTATATTTATACCATTTTTTTCGTGCTGAGACATTATAAACCCTAATTGTCAAATTCAATACACATAAATTGCCTGATTTGACATTATCAACCCAATGTAGTCATAAAAAATTAGCAAATGAAATAATAACAAGACAAATTCTATTTATTTTATTGAATAGTAAGCGTTAGAAACTCTATAAAGCTTAATTGTATCGGATTTGGGGACAGCCGTTCCAAGCATGATGCAAAGACAGCTGCAAAAGGTTTGGACGTGTTTGTTGTCGAGACCAATTTGTGGGTTTTGGAGTTTTTTGATGGAAAAAAGTTTAAGTTTGAAGTTGAAATGACGAATGGCATGATTTAAGACAGCTTTAAACATAATAAAGATGAAGTGGGTGGAAAGATATATGAAGCATGTTTTACAAGGCTCTAAATTTCGTGTTTAAAAACATCATAAAAATAGGTAAGGATAACGTTAAAGCCCTAAACTTTTTACGCGGCACAGAAGCAACGGTGAGTGTTTGCACGGAGGCAGCGCAACGCGGCTTTCTGAGAGCTTACCTAGAGCTCGGAAATCTGCGCGAAAAGAAAGCTCGTAAGGACCTAAAGGTAAGGGGCGAGCTGAGCCGAGACATATGCTCACGTAGGCTAGCTAGTCTCCCAAAAGCCTGCGTCTTCCGGGCGGAGCGGAGCCGAAGACGACCTGAAGCGAGGGCAGGGGAGGGCAGGCTGGAAGGAACACTTCCGTCCTCCTGCGCAAGTCGTATCGAGTGAAGAAGTAGCCCGACGGCCAGGCTCGAGATTACGCCAAACCCTAACCCTCCTCTAACAATGATGAAGGAGGACTATGCTGTTACGTGGAAGGGGGGGATAAAGCCCATGGTCTAAAGGGAGGTGGTCGGATAGATGATGTAGGTGGAGATCCGAGGGATGGTTTGACGCACGCGCAGAAGGATTGTTACAGCCGGCTGGGGCCTTGGAAATCCAAGGTACGTACCTCCGAAGATCCGGACGTAAAAAATGCATAGTGCGCAGAAAAAGTGAGGCGAAGATGCGCAAGTTCGACTTCGAGACAAGTTCGCAAGTTTGTCGAGGACGTCGTTGACGCGTGCCAGAGGCTCCTCCAAAACGTGGACAAAAAGTTTTGAAGGACTTTGGAAGCGCGGTAAAACCTTGGAGAGGGATTAAAAAAGACTTTAAATCCTAACCCAACTTTAAAAAACCATCAAAATGCCGAAAAACGTCATTTCACAACTTTCGCGCCGAGACCATCAATCCCATAAACAGTCGCGCAGAGACCATAAATATCCAAAAATCACGGATCAATAAGCTTTCGAATTCATCCCGCGCGGTAAACTGATATCCGCTGCTTTGCCGATTTCTCGAATTCCATTTCCATTTTTTCAATGCTCAACATCGAACTTGCGCATTGTGAGCAATCAGAAACAGAACTGGCAGGGTGGGTGTCAACAACGATGTTGAAATGGGTGCAAAATAACAATGCCCTGTTGGTAAAAATACACTGCTACTGTTGCAAAACACGTGTAACTTTTCCCGGAAATGAAAGCAGTCAACTTTGAAGAAAAGAAAGCGGAAACATGTAGAAATTGGACTTTTATTTGCAAAATCATTTTCATTTTTTGTTTGAAAAGCAAGGTAGAAAAAGAAATCGATGAAAAAACAAGGGCATTAAAGTGCGAACGTGCCAAGGGCTGCAAAGCGCGATTAATCAGGGGCCAACACACAAAAAACTTGCCAGGATAGGATGGTCGGGATTGATCGCCTTACCTTCTGTTGGGTGGAACATAGATCGGGACGGAAAAGCGGAAGCAAAAAAGTCAGCAGTTGGACGGGGTAATGAATGCCCTGAGGCAAGGTCGGTCAGGTCGGGGTTGGCGACAAACGGGTATGGCGTGATGAACTTTTAGGTTGGATGTGTTCGGATGGGTGTCAAAGGTGTGCCAATATACAAAATTGTCAATAAAATTGCGTAAAAAAGTTGAAATTTTATTTTAAAATGTGGAAAAAAAACTGAAATTTTGTTTTTTGACATAAAAATGTAGACACATCACGAAACTGACATCGAAAAATTCAAAAAACCATAAAAATCTCGCCATAACATAAATAATTCAAAAATCCCAACCGCCAAAGCCATGCTCAACTAATCAATCGAACCCCCCTATCCAATTTCACTTGATCCAAGCCAGCTCCCAATCCGCAGTGCCCTCAGGGCAAGCATCATCCCATCGCCTAAGCCAAAGAAAAAGCCCGTGACAAAAACGAATAAATTTTAATAGCTCCAACGAGTGCCACCATCCCGTTCCTCCCAATCCTCTGGCCCAGCTTTTTCCCTGTTGCGAGGCAAGGCCAAGGTAATGAAGGCTAATGACATACATACTTCAAAACATAAAAATAGCCAATTCAAAGGTCGCAATTTGCAAACCTTTTGTTCCACCATCCATTCTATCACCACAGAGTAAGTAAAGCTATAAGATATATGTATAGCTGACTTGACCTGGCAGCGGTTTTGTCAACGAAAAGCCGACGTACCTAACAACGAAACTCTAGCTAACCATAGTGAAAGAAGACGTGTTTTTTCTGCTCTGACATTTCATGTTGACCGAAATGACACGGATTGTCTACCTGTAAAGCATAAAAATAAACAATGAGTCAGGGAAGGGATGGGGATTGATTTTGGTATTCAAATTGTGGGATTTCATTGAACTGTGGGGTAGATTGAAAATTGGCAAATATCAAAATTGAAGAAAATTGAACAGTTGTGAAAATTTGAAAGAAGAGGTTTGCAAAAGTTGCAAATTTGTTAGTGACGCGTGTCTCGAGGCTATATTGCATAAAAAGTGGCGCTAGGTATGACAAGAGTGCAAATTTTGTTGATTTTAACCAAAT